>BOPP01000130.1:863543-880828 GCA_017312745.1 Gryllus bimaculatus
TCACATTTGTTATCCCACCTTTCCTCCGTAATTAGCTACAAACAGCGTATTCCGATATAATGAAATAAGCCGTTGTGATTCATACAAACACGTTGTTATCCATAATTATCATCGCAATATTATATCCTTCTACCTTGACGATAATCACTCCGCATAAACTTTATTTTTTACTCCCTAATGATACTTTGGTGTGTATCATTTTCATATTGTACAATTCTTTCTATCTCCGGCCCACAGCAATAAATTGACATAGCTTCATCTCTCCAATACATAGCACAAAATGAAAGGAGTATATGAAATTAAGAACAAGATAGTACTAAGCATAATAAGCGGTTGGGATTATTCCGTTGGGATGCATGATAGGTTTGTTTTTCCCAAGGGGATACAGGGGGGCTAATGTATAACAAGGAGACATTGGTTCAATCTGTATATAAATTGCCGAACATGATGGACATTTCAAAACATGGTGAAGTGCGAGCCGTTATGTACATATGTGTAACAAGACGTTTGTAGAACAGATTCGCAAACCTGCGCAATAGGAGATGATTTAGAGAATAAGCTCTCTCCACCTAAGTAGTTACTGATGTCGATTTATTTAGAAGGAAATTGTTTCCTTTGCGGTGACCAATTAAATCCTGTTGCATATGCCATCAGGGCACATAGAGTGACATTACGATCAAGAACAGTGACGTCACTATGGTGAACCGTTTACAAGGGACGGCAGATTCCCGAAGTTGGATGACCGCGATCAGCTGATTTACGTCAGGGCAGCTCTAAATAACTTCGAAGTATAATTCACTGTTTAATTAGTTATTAAAGGCAAGTTTACTTCAATCATGTGAAGAACCGTTAAGAGCGCGCTCTTCGGGTTTCCATCTATTCTATAGTTGTGTAACGCAATGGGTAATTATACTTATTATAAATTTCTTATTTCTACTTCAGTTGGGGAAAAAATATCACGCGGATTTGATTTTGTGATGAATCGAGACGACGCCAAGACCTGACAAAGTCTTAATGGCAATCGCCAGTCTGTAACTTCGGTTAAGGTGGGAATTACTTGTTCACATGCAATGATTGTCCAATCTCGACTCATCGCAAGGAAATCAGATTATGAAAATTGAAATGATATATTCATTGTAATGGACACTATATTTACTGCCCTTTGTTTTTCTGATAACAGAGATATATATTTTAAATTGCCGGAAGGTATTTATAAGAACATTGAAATAAAAATTTATTATTATTTATTATTATGTATTATTATTATTATTATTATATTATTATTATTTATTATTATTATTATTGTTATTAATTGGTTAATCAATTATTGGAAATTCTAATTCAATTACGGTTTTTGGACATAGCACTTTGCATACCATACTGCTTTTATTTCATTTTTTACTGTGGAGAGATCTGATAGCCTTCTGACTGGGTAAATTGAGATGCGGCATTCAATTTTTGTTGCCACTTCGTGCAGATTATTCAAAATATTCATTGAGGCTCAACTTGTAAATCGGGTTATTGCAAGCCGATTTCGCTCTGTATATAAACTTTTTTGGACACGGCAAACACGCATTTTATAAAAAAAAACGTTTATGGGTTCTGTTCTGGGGAATATTTTATTGGACTAGGTGTAACGAATGTTCGAAGATAACAGTTTTTAGTTAAAGTGTGGCACACCTGTCAATATGAGAAAACCTTTAGAGGAAAACATCCATTATTCTGTAGTTATCAAGTAGAATATACTTCGATTTATTAAACGTGGTGCTTTGACGTAAATGCAGCATTTGCAGTTTCATTATTGGGAGCTTGACGTCATCAACGATGACGTCAGTGTTGGTGACGTTTAGAGCACCGATTGAATGACACGTCAACGGAGCTGATTTACGTCAAGCGCACATTAAAAATATTATCCGAAGTGAACACTTGCTAAGCAGCGCTGTATCATGTGATATAGCACCTTTCTGTCCGCATGTCGTTAAGGCACCTTCGAAGACTGCAACATTACCTGGGGTGGGTGGCAGTGAGGCAAGGCGCAATTGCCCGACGCAACCTCCAAGGAGTGCCATTCAGCATTTTATCTTTATAAAAATTGGTTTTAATGAAAATTACCGCACTTTTAATTACAAACACGAACTGCATTACCCAAAACATTAAATGAATACCTATTTTAAATATACATACACATTTTTTCCTAATTTTCTAGTAGTGTTGTTGCGATTTTATTTCTTTTTTGGTGCAATTTTTGAGGAGCGGGGTCTGCATGTGTTGAATTGGTAATGGTGAAGTGATGAAGTGTGGAGAGAAAACAATGTACTGTATTGCTATATGTCAGCTTACGTTCTGTGCTCAGTCTAATAATAACCTATACTACATTTGTAACCATGATGCGATGTTCAGGCTATTTGAATTTTTAGCGGCTTTTTGCGGCGTCCAGAGGAAATATATTTTTACTACCATTAGCGTGCAGAAACGAAAATGAACCTTCTAAACGCCGCTACTGGTAGCATCCAGTTTCCGATACGCGAAACGAAATACGAAACTTACAAAACAAACATCCTGCTTTTTCCATCCACCATTCTGGTATAGAATATGATGAAAAAAATGACGCGACTAAACCATACTTAGGAAAAGGAGGTCAGCTTCAACATGGGAAGTGACGAGCGCTGAATATGGCAAAATTTTGTGGTGTGTTTTCAAGGTAATTTGAATTACGACTGAAATGTCTAATTAAGTGGCATTCCGACAATGAAATCCCGTTCTTTTCGGCGTTGCTTGTCTGATATACGTAAAGCTTGCTACAAAATAGGTTAAGAGAACAGTAATAGACGTCATTCTGACGGGTATTAGGCCAATCGGACGCATTTCCAGGGAATGACGTAGAGACGCTGGTTGTAGGGCTTGGATCTTAAGTGAGAGTTTGTCGTATGCGAGAAGTTCGGGAGTGGACGTCGATGTATATGGATTAGTGGCGAAATGAACGGGACAGGTTCTGTCGAGAAGAGTTGTGACATTGGGAGGATGAGCCTCGGCGAGGAAAGAGGTATTGGGGATTAGGATTCCTGGTCAGAGTAGTTTACAAAAATAAGCGCGTTAAGGGCTATAAGGGATATGCAAGTATCGGCTAAGTAGTCGGATTGCTTTGAGCGGGCCTTGGTGGGAATGGGGAATTGAAGCGAGTGTGTGCAGGGTTGTCGAGGTGTGAGGGTGCGAGGGCGGTCTGTGGGTGGGTTGGGCCGGGCGGGATTTGGCGGTGACGTGGGCGCGGCGGAGTGGCGGTGGCTGTGGCAGGCGGGCGGCGTGGGCGGGGATGATCGCGGCAGCGGTGCTTAAAGGTAAATGTTCCTGGGCATCCGGAGTCCCTCGCGTCGCTGGAAATGAGATTGCTGGGCCTCTTGTCAGTGGGGATAAATGCCAAATGAAGTAATCATTTGTTTTAGGCGAACTGGCTGCCCTTTCGCGGAGAAGCATAGTCGTTACGTGAAGGCACCTCCTTTCGAGGGGTTGTTCCGATGTAATTGTACTTTATAACTAACGCACAGAAAGATACCCCCACAAAGAAGAAATGGGCTTTGTAAATGCCTGCGGAGCACAATACAAATTTTTAATAACCTGAAGATAATTGAGATGCAAATTATAGTTTGTAATAAAATTGCAAAATGTGCCCTATATATTTAAATTTGATTCCAGGGGAAATATAATGCCAAAATTGTGAGATTTATTTTAACTGGTTTTGCGCGCACGTGGTTCAAATTTTAATGGCATGCTTGAAGAACGACGTCAGTACTTCTTGTCTTTCCACAGCGTGCATTATTTTGTCTATACCCTAACGAGGAGCTTCTGTCATCCTCCCCGCAGTAGATCGCATAGTAGTGGCGCCGCCTGCCTGTAAGCCTCGCTCTTATAAGTGTATTCGTGGTCACCCGTATAGGATTACACGTCTGGACCGGTACAGAAAAGATCCCTTGGCTTTTCAGTGAGTGAGGCTAGATATTTATTAACAGCGGATATGATTCTGGATGTATGATTATCATTAGCACAGTTTCCGAAAATATTTTTCAGTTACAAAAAAACCAAAGAAAGAATTACACATGCTTATTTCAAACATGCGACTAACGGTGAAAATTGCGCTGGCCGTACTGAACCAAAAAATAACGATGCTTTCAGAAAAAAAAAAGATATGTAAAATGAATTCTCGAGCTATCTCCCTGAGTCCGTTGGACTGATCTTCCTGTCGGACCCCTACGTCAGCTCCTCGGCAAATCACCTCCGGTCCGCCGGGTCTCTCGTCTACGTATGTGGTTGTGATTAATTAACGTATTATGGTGCCCTAGAGCGCGACATTCCTTTTTTTGCAAGATAAAATAATAATGCTGGTTCGGCTTCTGAGAGTGTTTGGTAATCTCGGATCACTCCTATAAACTGACGCATAAGTGTGATGCAAGCCATCTCGTGCAATCGACTGTGTTAGTATCTCTTCGGTCGGGCGTCGGGGTCATTTCCGATCGGTCGATTCTCGTTCCACTAATGGTGGATTGCTTTGTACTGATCCGGCAGCTACTGGTCAGGGTGAACGCCATCCATCCGAACGGAACATTAACATCACACGCTTTTTTCCCTACCATTAAACGAGCAAACACATAACTGTGCTATACTACGCAGGACTAAATTAACTCTAATTTTAAATTTAGACTGTAAAACATCGACGCTAACATATACTTATACGGTCTTGACGTCGGATGGGGTGTCGAAAGAGTGAGTTGGTGTGTCTTTTGAGAATCGCGCAGAGAGTTGAGCTGGAAGGGAAGTCAAGAGAGGTGTACATGGAGAGCACGGGACAGTTATTCACCGTGGCGCCGAGACCGGGATGCAGAGCCGCAAACTACTGTAGTGTGTCGCGTAATTCCTACGTGGTGATGAACAAACGATACCAGCGAGCGCGAAGCCAGCGTGGTACTGCCAGCTCAGCGCAGAGTATACTGGTGTAGCTCAGAATCCAGATTCCGGACATAAACTCTCGACATAAAGGATTTGCGATGTGTACACGCATCGAATTTTTGCACAGTGTTTGTAGGCACAGACGTGGCGGTCAATCGATCGATAAAATCCATGTACTTAAATGTTATATTCCGCAATAACGCATTATTATCAAAATGGTGACAATACAGTCTGAGTCCGTTGCTTAAAAATGCTATGGTAGACAGATTGCATGAGGGGCTGCACAAATGAGCGCGCGAGTTTCGCACAGGGATCTGTTACAAAGTTTTGTCGATTCGCACTATTGCTTTGACTATATTAATATATAAGCGTCCTTAAATTGTGCCGATCCAGAAGAGCATCGACTCATGCGGCGTGCAGGTTAATATATATAATTAAATCCCGATCGCGCACCATGTCTAACATAAAGGTAACAGGTAGATTTATTTCTTTAAAAAATTAGGAATTCGGGATTGTTTTGACTTGCACTTCTCCAGCGTTCTGTGGTATGTGTGGTGGCGGTGGTGTGGTCTAAGGGCATAGAGACGCACGGAAGATGAGGGGAAGAAGAAGAATAGTCCGCGCTCGATGGCCGCCGTTTTTACAGAGTATTCTGGTATTTTAGGTAGTCCTTTGAAAAAACCGCCGAAAATACCCTACCAGAGGCAGTTGTGCCACTCCTCATCCCCGCCGTCCGTAGTGAGTGACGACAGAGGAGCTGCGCATGACGGCGGTAATTCTAGCTCGGGTGTTGTGGGCTGTCGCTGGGGTCGGCGCCGTAGAACCTGGCTTACGCCTGACCCCTGCTTATACACCGGATCGTCCGCGACGGCCGCTGCGCCGGCGCTAAGTTAGTGTAAAAGGATGTTAGCTACGCATCGTAGGGGCGAACGCCGCCCGCGCCGCGCGCGCGCGCCGCGCCGCGCAGGGCGCCGGGCTCACGCAACGCACCGGAGCGGTACTGAGTGGGCGGCGGATTTAATCGCAAGGGAAGCTGCCGGCGTTTTTCGCTGATCGAGCTTTTGGAAATGGGGAAATGTTTTTTTTTTAATTTTTATGTTTTATTTTTCCTTTCTCGCTGTAAACTACGGTGCTTGTGTAGTAAAAGAGAAAGTATTGAAATTACTGCGGAAGGAATCGGGGATTTTTTTCGACAGAGAACTCGTGTTTTGGTATCTGGGGTTTCGAAAAGGTGTTGGGAATAAATCATGTTCCCTGTTTAATGGTAGTAAATTACTTGTTGTAAAAAGTTGTCGTTTTTTGTGGGAGTACATCTTGTTTGGTTCTTTCATGACGAAAAGTCGATTCATTGGCAAAATAACATTTTGTTTTATTTGTGCCCAACGGGCTAACTGGTTCAGTACGAGTTTTTCGTCCGAAAATTGAATTATTCCCTGATCAAGGGATCCTGCGAGTTGGTGGGAAATCCGGGATATGTTTTGAAGTTTGAGGGTACTTCACATGAAGCTTCAACAGCTTTTCCATTTTTTTTCTCAAAAGGCTCACGACATTTTTTTTTCTTAAACTTTTGTCCATTTTATATAGCGAAAAAAAACGGGTAAGAAAATAGCACAAGTGTCCATTTTTGGTTGGAAAATTCCAAATAAATTTTGAAACCCCATTGCAAAAATTGCAACGCTTCCTTTTCTTCCGTATTCGCTACAGACTACAATGTTTAAGATTGTTTTTTATAATGAAATCTGTTCTTAAAAGTGTATACATTTTTTTGATAGAGGATATGAACAAATTTTAAAAAAATATTAGTAATAATTTTTCCCGTGTAATTTCTGGTGTGAAATAAATTACATGTATTAAACAAAAGCAAACAATTATTTTCTCATGAAAAGGAACTCCAACAGTTTTTTTTTGTCGGATTATCATTTACGACTCTTAAGACAAATTGTGCGGCTGGCCATATTTTTGTAGAAACGTTTTTCTGTTTTTGATAATTGGCCAAAATTAAAACCATTTGGCAAAAGTTTACTTATTTAAGGGGATTTTTTTTTACTTCAGTTGAAATCTGTTCTTTAAAAGTCAGGATTATTGAAATGAAAGTACAATCTTATATGTTTTTTAAAATTGGAAATGCCAAATATTTCTAATTTTTTTTGGGAGTGTCCCGGGAAGATGGTTTAATTGTGAATACTGATTGTGTGGGCTTGGCGGTGTTAAATTCCAAGAACCCGGAGTTCAAGTCCAGCAAAGTAATTTGGCAGTTGGAAAGCACTTTTGCAGATTGTGTTGATTATAATATTTTCTTTAGCCCGTTTACAAAAAATTAGAGGAAAGTAAAATGATCCTTGTAACAATCACTAGTTATTGACTTTGATACCCTATAAACATTTTCAGATTCTGCATGCTATTGGTTTAGGGAGAGGCAGTTCCCCTTGCACATTGAGTTTCTGTGCTTGAAGTAGGTGCGAATAATTCATGGTATTGATTATCAATAATTGTTTTTCCCAATGATTAATGTATCCGGTTCAGAAAATTGTTTGGGAAATAAAACAAGTTTGGTATAGTAAAATAAATAATAACGTACTTTCAGTTTATCAAATGTTAAATAACATCTGTGTATACTGGTAGTAATATAACCAAATGTCAGATCATTAGCATTGGGTACAAGGTGCGGGCAGATATAGAAGAAAAATGGAAATGTTAAGAGGGAAAGCAAAAATTACAAAGCGCAAGCAGAATTGGAAATAATATGCTTTTTCGCTGCGGTAAAGATGTAGATTTCATTTAACTAATTATAGGACAGTCGTTTAATAAATATATACTGTAGGTTACTGTTCTCTCCTATGCGAGGTGAATGGAATGCGATGTAATCAACCATATTCTACTTGTGAGTGATGCGATTCATTTTATTATTAATCGGGGTCGACGCACAATACAGTAAAATCGAGTAGACGTCAAATTCGCAGAGACAACTAATTGATATAACTTAATTCAAATAGAATGAGATGGAACCTTGTTTATAAAAAGTTGTATTAAATCTGATCTTGTAAATTGTGTCGGCATAAATAAATGTGGGTATAAATATCACTTTTCTTTTAAAGTTTTTGCCATTAATCTAATCTGTTTTAATTGCATCTATCGCATGTGTTTTTATACGCTGCGTAAAGTCAACGTTTTGCCAATGATTTTAATTAAGGTATCAAATTGACCAGCAATAGTTTTGTAAAGTGATGATATTTTCTTTCTGCCCTATGTGCTGATGGCCAAAAGTTAGCTGGCACAGCATATATTCTTCAACACGATGGCTACGGCAAAAAATGGATTACCTGCACATAATTTGTCATAAAAATTTGAAAATTGGCTGTGTTTTAGGTTCCTTAAAAAATTGGGAGACAGTAATTTTCATAAAAATCGTTTTTCTAGACCTACAATGGAATTCCTTTTTAGTCCTACTATTTTTTTAGGGGAGTTTTAGGTCTTGTGAAGTCCCCCATCGTTGAGGGGTTACGAGGGATCAGAAGCGTAACAGAAAGCTCGACAATACATTTGTCACACTTAAATCGCAAGTGTTAACACTTAAGCGGCCAAAAATAACTCCCAAATTCCCGTCGTCTTATTGTACAATTAAATTTTTTTGGCTTAAATTATAGAACTAAGCGTGTGCATTTTTAAATATGTGGCGGCGCGGTGAAATATTTGTTTTTTAATTTCCTTCAAAGGGAAAAAAAAATTACATTACATGAGAGAGAAAACTATATGTTCTAAGAATTAATAACAATTTTATAAGCGTGGCTTGCAAAGTGCACAACCAAATGTCCGAATTGCCAAAGCTTAGATTGTGGAAACTTTGATTTGATTTCTGGAAGACGCCGTTAACCACCCGACGCATTGGTTAGCAACTTGTTTTTGGACGAGGGCGGCGTTGCAACACACTTAAGCGGGACTTCATTCATGCCATTGGGGATCGACGCTGGTTAGTGTATTTTTATTATACATTCGGTGGTTTCTGCATGCGAAAATTCCTTTGGGGATAAGCCATTTTGCTCCTGGCTCCGTGAGCAACGCAACGGTTTTTTTTTTTCCCGGCATCAATTGAGCGTTTAACGCATGGTTGTATTGAATGTGATTTGAGTGAACTCGCAGCATAGATTGACATAATATTTTTGCTTCAAATACTTCGGGTGTGGGAAATCCTGATTTCCCCTTAAAATAACCGCAGAAGAGGGATCATAGTTTTTATTTTTTTTTTCTTCATTTTTTTCAGTATTGTCCATTGCAAGAATCATTTCTAGCGTTTAACAATCGTCGAAATCGAATATCAGGCTCTCGTAAACAAACAAAACGTAAAACAAAGCAATTGTTCGATGCCACAACAGCAAGTGTACGAGTTTTTCCTGTTCGTAATAATAATTGGGATGTTTTACACACAAACAGTAACAAATTCATATTTTGACCATTCGACATTAGGTTTCCGGGTAAGAAAGGCAATTTTTCCCTCATTTTAAAACTTCGAAATTTACCAAAAGAGTTATAATGGGTCACACTGGGTTTTGACTTGTATCGTCTATTTAATGGTAACTCTATTATTCTTGATCTTATTCCTTTTAAAAAGCTGATATTACTGAGAAATTTTAATCCAAATAATTATATTATACCAACAAAAGCCCCCAGCCTACTAATTAGAAACTGAATGGCGTGCTAGCTTTTATTTGAAATGAAAATGGCGCAATCAAAATAACCAAGAAGTCAATTTTGCCAGTGGGAGCGTCATTGGAAGCATTGGTCTCCTGCCTCGAAAAGGCGCTATTGCGCATCTATCGCGGGAAGGCGTAGCGGGCCCGCGCATCAAATTTCTCCGGAGAGTCTCCCCCCCCCCCCAACCGAGCGCCTGAATACACGGCTCCACGCCGCAGCGGGGCCGCCCGCCCGCCGCCCGGCCGCCGCCACTGCCAGACGCCCCGGGGTCCCTTGGCTTTTAGGGCGAAGACGCAGCGCGGGATGAAGTTAAAACGCAGCTGTGGTATTGCGCCGGACGCCCTGCGCTCGCCTCTAATGCGGCTTGCGAACGGAGCTGTGGCGGGTCCAGGGCGGTGACGCGATGGAGCGGCGCGGGATGAGGCGGGGACCGGGACGGGGCGGGACGAAGCGGGATGGACAGATATCATGGGTGCGCGGGCGTGAGGCGGCGCGAAAGGCCAGCGGGTGCGGCGCGGGGGCGGCGCGGGGGGGCGGCGGGGCGGTGGCTGGGACAAGGTACGGGACGGGGCGGGGCGTAGGCGGCGCGAGGCGGGGGGGGACGGGCGCGGGGCGGCGGCGGGGGCGGGCGGGGACGGGACGGGGGCGTGCAGGCACAGGGCGGGGCGGGCGCTCGGACTCCGATTGCGCGGCCGCACGCCTTCCCGGAAGATGCGCATAAGCGCCTTTCGAGGCGAGACCATGCTTCATGACGCTCTCCATGCAATACTTCTTGGTATTTTGATTGCGCCATTTTCATTCAAATAAAGCTAGCACGCCATTCAGTTTTCTAATTAGTAGCTGGCTTTTGGTATAATATATTATTTGGATTAAAATTTCAGTAATCAGTTAAAAGAATAGATCAAGAATAAAGAGTACATTAATAGACGTACAAGTCAAACCCATGTGACCATTATACTCTTTGTAAATCGAAGTTTTAAAATGGGGAAAATTGCTTCTTACCGAAACCTAATGTCGAATGGTCAAATATGAATTGTACTGTTTGTGTGTAAACATCCCAATATTATTTACGAACAGAAAAACTCGTACACTTGCTGTTGTGGCATCGAAATGCTTTGTTTTACGTTTTGAGTTACGAGAGCTGATATTCAATTTCGACGATTTGTAAACCGCTTAGAATGATTCTTGCAATGGGACAATACTGAAAAATGAAAAAAATTAAAACTATGATCCCTCTTCTGCGTTAGAATCAGATTTCCCACACTAAGTATTTGAAGCAAAATATTATGTCATCTATGCTGCGAGTTCTCAATCACATTCAATCACATACATGTTAAACGCTTCAATTGATGCGAAAAAACGTGCTTGCTCACGGAGTAAATGCTTATCCCCTAAGGATTTTCGACGAAACACTGACTGTATCGATAAATACACTAACAGCATCGATCCATGCATGAATGAGTTCCGCTTAATGTGCAACGCGACCCACCAAAACACGTGCTAACAATGCCTTTTAACGGCGTCTTCCCAGAAATCAAATCAAGTTCCACAATCTAGCTTGGCAATTCGGGCATTGCTGTGCCCTGCAAGCCACGTTTAAAATTGTTATTCTCAGAAACATTGTTTTCTTCTCTCTGTAATGTATTTTTTTTTCCTTTGAAGGAAATAAAAACAATCTTTCACGCGCCACGTTTAAAATGCACACTCTTAGTTCTAATTTAAGCCAAAAATTAATTGAAATAAGACGACGAATTTGAGTTATTTTTGGCGCTTAAGTGTTAACACTTGCGATTAAGTGTGACAAAATGTATTTTCGAGCTTCTGTACGCTTCTGATCCCTCGTACTCAACGATGGGGGACTCACAAGACCTAAACTCCCTAAAAAATAATAGTAGGACTAAAAAGGATTCCATTGTAGAAAACGATTTATGAAATATGTCCCAATTTTAAGGACCTAAAACACAGCACTTTCAAATTATGTGCAGGTAATCCATTTTTGCGTAGCATGTGTTGAAGATATATGTGTGCCAGCTAATTTTGCATAGCATAGGAGAAAGAAATATCATACTTACAAAATATTGTTGGTCAATGATACCTAATAAATCATGCAAAACCGTGACCTTTACTCAGCGTATAAAAACAATGGATAGTGCAATTAAACAGAATAGATTAATGGCAAACTTAAAGAAAAGTTATTATACCACATTTATTTATGCCGACAATTTTACAAGATCAGATTTAATACACTTTTTATAAACCAAGTTCCATCATTCTATTTGATAAGTTATATCAATTAGTTGGCGAATTTGACGTCACTCGATTTTACTGTATGTGCGTCGCCGATAATAAATGAAATCGCATCACTCACAGTAGATATGGGTTGATTACATCGCATTCCATCACCTGCATTGGAGAGAACAGTACCTACGTTATTTATTAAACGATTCCTATAATTAGTTAATGAATCACATTTTACCGAGGAAAAAGCATTATTTCAATCTTGCTGCGCTTGTAATTTTGTTCCTCTTACATTTCCATTTTTCTTCTATATCTGGCACTTGTTACCCAATGCTGAAGATCTGACATTTGTTATATACTACCAGTATACACAGATGTTATTTACATTGATAAACTGATGTACGTTATTATTTATTTTTACTAATACCAACTTGTTTATTCAAACATTTTTCTGAACGATACATTATCATTGGGAAACATCTATTGATAATAATACATGAATTATCGACTACTTCAAGCACAGAAACTCAATGGCAAGGAATGTCTCCTAAACCAATAGCTGCAGATCTGAAATGTATAGTATCAAAGTCAATAACTAGTGGTGTTACAAGATCATTTACTTCCTCTAATTTTTGTAACGGCTAAGAAATATTATAATGCAACACAATCTGCAAAAAGTGTTTCCAACTTGCAAAATACTTGCTGGGACTTGAACTCGGGTTCTTGGAATTAACACGCCAGCCACACAATCAGTATCACAATTAAACCATCTTCCGGACACTCAAAAAATTAGAAATATTTGCATTTCCAATTTTTAAAAAACATAGATTGTACTTCATTTCAATATCTACTTTTAAAGAACAGATTTCATTAAGTAAAAATCCCTAAATAGTAAACTTTTGCAATGTTAATTTTGGCAATTATCAAAAAACAGAAAGTTTTACAAAAATATGGCCGGCGCAATTTGTTTAAGAGTGTAATGATATATCCGAAAAAAACTGTTGGAGTTCTTTCTGAGAAAATAATTGTTGCTTTTGTTTAATTACATGTATATTTCACACAGAATTACACGAAAATTACTAATATTTTTTTAAATTTGTTCATATCCTTATCAAAAAATGTACCTTTGAAGAACAGATTTCATTATTAAAAAACAGATCTTAAACATTGTAGTTGTAGGAATACGGAGAAAGGAAGGTTGAACTTTTGCAATTTTCAAAATTTTTGGGATTTCAACCAAAATGACACTTGTGCTATTTTCTTACCCGTTTTTTTTCGCTATAAAAGGACAAAAGTTTAAGAAAAAATGTGGAGCCATTTTTGAGAAAAAAATGAAAATGCTGTTGAAGCTTCATGTGAAGTACCCTCAAACTTCAAAACATCGGATTCACACTCGCAGGACCTTGATCAGGGAATATCAATTTTCGAGAAAATCGTCTGAACAGTTAGCGTTGGGCACAAATAAACATGTATTTTGCCATGAATCGACTTTTCGTCATGAAGAACCAACAAGATGTACTCCCACAAAACAACTTTTTACAAGTAATTTACTACATAAAAGGAACATGATTTATCCACTTTTTCGAAACCAGAACCCCAAAACACGAGTTTTTCTGTCGAAAAATCCCCGATTCCTTCCGCAGTATTTCAATACTTTCTCTTTACTACACAAGCACGTAGTACAGCGAGAAAGTAAAAACAAAAAAATTAAACAAACATTTCCCCATTGCAAAGCTCCGATCAGCGAAAACCGCCCGCAGCTTCCTTGCGTTAGATCTCGCCGCGCCACTAGCAGCGCGTCGTTGCGTGGCGGCGCTGCGCGGCGCGGCGCGGCGCGGCGCGGGCGGTCGCCCCTACGATGGTAGCTAACATCCTTTACACTAATAGCGCGGCGCGGGGTCGCGACGTCGGTTAAGGCAGGGGTCAGGCGAGCCAGGTCTATCGGCGCCGCCCCAGCCGCCCGCCCCGCGCCGCGCAGCGCCGCGCTTTCTCGCCCGGCGGGCGATAAGGCGCGAGGGAACAAGTGACAGGCGGATAAGGCGGCGCGCGGGACACGGACTCGGTTTTAGCGACCGCCGCAGTCGATCCCTGGGCGACCGCTGCGCCCCGCACCGCACCACAGTGGAACGGAATCGATACATTTATATGCGTTGCGGAATTAGCGGCATTGGAAAATCAATAGTGTTGGAATCGATACTAAATTTGCAGGGTCGGTATGGCTCAGAAACGAACTACATATTGTTTTGTCATGTATAGTATAATCTTGACTTTTGAACTTTTGTTCCAAAAGAGAATATTTTTTCTCCACATAAAAGTATAATATATGTTTTAATCTAAAATAAAATATTAATTATAACAAGTTATGTGTTTGCTTTAATGGTAGAAAAAAGCGTATTATTTTCTGCATTTCATATATGCTCCGATATCAATCTATATCGGAGGTATCCCTATAAATGGCTTGATAATTTTCTCAGTTTTTGGTATCGATACCAAACATCGAAACCCAACCAGCATTTTTAGTTATATCTTCAAAGTATTTCGTGGCACCATTAAGACGTATTAATCACAACCACATCTGACAGAGCCTTTCAGGTGACCGGTATTTGCGGGCTGGGGGTCGAAGGAAAATCTCCAACGCTCAGTATACGAGGATTCATTTTTTCTATCTTTTTCTGAAAGCATCGAAGGAAAATCTCCAACGCTCAGTATACGAGGATTCATTTTTTCTATCTTTTTCTGAAAGCATCGTTATTTTTTGGAAGTACGGCCATCGCAATTCAGGGTTGTCGCATGTATGAAATAAGCATGTGTAATTCTTTCTTTTTTTTGTAACTGAAATATATTTTCGGAACTTCTAATTTTATTCTCGATATTCCCTTTAATAATTCCTCAACTACTTTTTCTTAACGTCAGACGTGTAATCTATACGGGTGACACGAATACACTATGAGCGAGGTACAGCAGGGGCGCCACTACTATGGATCTATCTGGGGAGGATTGACAGAGCTTCCTCGGTAGGTAGACAAAATAATGCACGCTGTGGAAGACAAGAAGTACTGACGTCGGTTCTTCAAGCATGATTAAAATTTTAACCAGTGCGCGCAAAACAGTAAAATAAATCTCACACCGAGAATCGTTCTTGGAATTTAACACGCGTTCCCAGCACACAATCAGTATCACAATTAAACCATCTTCCCGACACCACCAAAATTAGAAATATTTGCATTTCAATTTTTAAAAACATAGATTGTACTTCATATTCATACTACTTTTAAAGAACAGATTTCAATTAAAAGTAAAAATCCCTAAATAGTAAACTTTTGCAATGTTAATTTTGGCAATTATCAAAAACAGAAAAGTTTTACAAAATAAATGGCCGGCGCAATTTGTTTAAGAATGTAGATGATATATCCGAAAAAAACTGTTGGAGTTGTCTTTCTGAGAAAAATAATTGGTTTGCTTTGTTTAATTACATGTAATTTTCACACAGAATTACACGAAAATTACTAATATTTTTTTAAATTTTTTGTTCATATCCTTATCAAAAAATTTACCTTTTGAGAACAGATTTTTCATTTAAAAAACAATCTTAAACATTGTAGTTGTAGGAATACGGAGAAAGGAAGGTTGAACTTTTTGCAATTTTCAAATTTTTTGGATTTCAACCAAAAATGACACTTGTGCTATTTTCTTACCCGTTTTTTTTCGCTATAAAAAGGACAAAAGTTTAAGAAAAAAAATGTGGAGCCATTTTTGAGAAAAAAATGAAAATGCTGTTGAAGCTTCATGTGAAGTACCCTCAAACTTCAAAACATCGGATTCACACTCGCAGGACCTTGATCAGGGAAATATTCAATTTTTCGAGAAAAATCGTCTGAACAGTTAGCGTTGGGCACAAATAAACATGTATTTTGCCATGAATCGACTTTTCGTCATGAAAAACAACAAGATGTACTCCCACAAAACAACTTTTTACAAGTAATTTACTACATAAAAGGAACATGATTTATCCACCTTTTTCGAAACCACAGAACCCCAAACACGAGTTTCTCTGTCGAAAAATCCCCGATTCCTTCCGCAGTATTCAATACTTTCTCTTTTACTACACAAGCACGTAGTACAGCGAGAAAGTAAAATAAAAAAATTAAAAAAAAAACATTTCCATTCCAAAGCTCCGATCAGCGAAAACCGCCGGCAGCTTCCTTGCGTTAAATCTCGCCGCCGCACTCAGTAACCGCGCGTTGCGTGGCGGCCGCTGCGCGGCGCGGCGCGGCGCGGCGCGGGCGGTCGCCCTTACGATGGTAGTAACATACCTTTCACTAATAGCGCGCGCGGGTCGCGACGTCGGTTAAGAGGCACGGGTCGGCGAGCCAGGTCCTATCGGCCGCCGCCCCACGCCCGCCCGCCGCCGCGGCAGCGCCGCGCTTTCTCGCCCGGCGGCGAAATGGCGCGGGGAACCAAGTACATGGCGGATAAGGCGGCGGCGCGGACACGCGACTCGGTTTTAGCGACCGCCGCAGTCGAATCCTGGGCGACCGCAGTGCGCCCGCACCGCACACACGTGGAACGGATCGATTAGCATTTATTATGCGTTGCGAATAGCGCATTGGGAAAATCAATAAGTGTTTGATGATACTAAATTTGCAGGGTCCGGTATGCGCTTCAGAAACGTAACTACATATTGTTTTTTGTCTGTATATAATCCTTGACTTTGAACTTTGTTCCCAAAAGAGAAATATTTTTTCTCCACCTAAAGTATAATATATTGTTTATCTAAACATTAAGAAATATTATTATAACAAGTTTATGTGTTTGCATTTAATGGTAGAAAAAAGCGTATTATTTTCTGCTATTGCATTATATGCTCCGATACAATCTATATCGGAGTATCCCTATAAATGGCTTGATAATTTTCTTCAGTTTTTTGGTATCCGAATACCAAACATCGAAACCCAACCAGCATTTTTATTATATCTTCAAGTATTTGTGGCACCATTAAGAGTACTTAATCACAACCACATCTGACAGAGCTTTCAGGTGACCGTATTTTGCGGGCTGGGGGTCGAAGGAAAAATCTCAACGCTCGAAGTATACGAGAGATTCATTTTTGTTCTAATCGTTTTGTTTTTTTGAAAGCATCGTTATTTTTTGGTAGCTACCGGCCATCTCGCGGAATTCAGGGTTGTTCGCTGGCATGTGTGAAATAAGCATGTGTAATTCTTCTCTTAATTTTTTTGTTAACTCGAGAAGGTATTGTGGAGCGGAGAGGCTTTCTAATTGTATTCTCGATATCCTTTAATAATTCACTCAAACCTACTTGTTTCTTAACGTTCAGACGTGTAATCCTATACGGGTGACAACGAATACACTAGAGCGAGGTACAGCAGGGCGCCCACTACTATGGATCTATCTGGGAGGAT
>BOPP01000130.1:910187-927687 GCA_017312745.1 Gryllus bimaculatus
CACCACTACCTCCCCACTCCCCACCCACTACCTCCCCACTCCCACAATACCCCCCACTCCCCAAACCCCATACCTCCCACCCACTACCACACTCCCAATCCAATACGCTCCCACTCCCCTATCCCACTACCTCCCCACTACCTCCCTCTCACCCACTACTCCCACTCGCCCAAGCTCCCTATCCTCCCGCCACTACTCCCACCACCCATACCGCCCTCCACTTCCCACCATCTACCTCCCCACTCCCACCCACTCTTCACTCACCCTACTCCCACCCACATACCCCCCACCCATCCTAACCCTCCCCACCTTACCCACCGCACTACACTCCCCACTCCCACCCCATCTCCACCTCACCCAACTCAATCCCATCCACATTACACCCCTCCCCACTACCCTCCCACTACCTCTCCCACCCTATCCTCCCACCCCCTCCCACCACTCATCCCAGCACCACTACCATCATACCCCACGCCCAACCTACCTTCCCGCACTTCACCTTCCCCACTCCCTTACCCATCTCCACTCTTCACTTCCCTAACACTGCCCTTCCTACTTCCTTCCACTTCCCTCCACTGCCTTCCCATTCCCTCTCCTGTCACCTCCCATCCCCACACCGAACTCCTCGATACTTCTGAGGGAGTAATTACAACCGCGCGATGCCTTTGCGGGGCGGGGGGAAGCAACTATATTTATGAGGATGTTTTTGTGCGTGCGTGAGTGAAGCAATGGGGCACGGCGACGAAACGTGAGAAATTTGGGCTTCTGATGCTTAGGAAATGGAATGTGAAAGGTCGGTCCCTCACCGCGACAACACACGGGTGCATACGCATTCTGGCGTCTGCACGTACAAAAGATGGATCACAGGAACGAATATTTGAAGAACGTGTGCGAATAACTGGCTAATACGGTGTGTAGTCAAATAAGACTCTCTGTTCAGAGTTGTACGCAAAATGCAAACGCACATAAAGCGTTGAAGCAGAAATCTTAACTACGGTGTATTAGCGATGTGTCTACCACCGCTGGCTGCATGCGAGGCACCGACATCAATCATGAAAATGCAAAATTCATTTTATTTCCCATTTTTCATTTTTGTCAGCAATTGAAGTACTTCCTCTTTATGTCAATATTTGCAACACAAACGTCAATGATGGCGTTTTGGGAACATACTGAATACCAGTGATGAAATTTGTTGTTTAGACAGTGCTTTTACTGCAGCGTTCTTGCGCACAGCATATTTGTCTGAGCATCAATGCGCCGCATTTGATTGAAATAAAACCGCCTACATTTTGAAAAATGCAAACATTTGTGCTCGTGAAGTAATACGCTAGTTGAAATATATCAGAAATTGTTTCACCGTACTTTCCCTGAAACAACGAGTAATAATATTAATACATTCGAAGAAAAGGTTTTGTATAGTCGCATATCCTGATCTTTTACCTTCATATCGTACCCCTGCGACAGTATACGAATACGAACCGCGTATACCTCATATACTCATTTTATCTAGTGGCTGTCACTAAGAAAAAGTCCTTCCAATTTGAAACTAGGGGAAAGCACAAAGAGATCACGTTAATCGTGCCAAAATGTGGGAAATCATCCCAGAAACCAGCAACATAAGGGTTTGGTATCAGCTTTGGAAATATCAAAAGGCTATCTAATAGATATTGGTGTCAACATTCTCAAAAGTGAGCCCCAAGTGGAATTTCTAACTCGCCCCTAACTAACTGAATTCGTTATCTGAAATTCTGTGCGTATTTAATATCTTCCGAACATGAGAAAAGATTCTCTTCAACGCTTATGTGCGTTTGCATTTTGCGTACAATTCTGACAGAGACGTCTTATTTGAACTACACAATCGTATTAGCCAGTTGTTCGCACACGTTCTTCAAATATTTGTTCCTGTGATCCATCTTTTGTTACGTGAGCACATCAGAGTGCGTATGCACCCGTGTGTCGCGGGTGAGGGACCGACCTTTCACATTCCATTTCCTAAGCAGCAAAAGCCGAAATTTCTCACCGTCTCGTCCGCCCGTGCCCCCCCATTGCTTCACTCACCCGCCACGCAAAAACACTCCTCATGAAAATATAGTTGCTTCTCCCCCCCCCCGCCCAAATGCATGCTCGCGCAGGGTAATTACTTCCCATCGAAGCGAGGATTTCGGGTAGGGGGAGTGGGAGGTGAAGGAGAGAGAATGGGAGGCTAATGGGAGGAAAGTGGGAAGAGAGTAGGAAGGGAGTGTTGAGGGGAGTGGGAAAGGAATAGGACGAAAGGGGGAAGAGAGTGGGGAGGGAATGGGTGGGGAGTGGGTGGGGAGTAGATGGAGAGTGGGTGGGGTATGCGTGGGGAGTGGGAGGCGAGTAGGAGTGGTGGTAGAGGGGAAGGGCCGCTGTTTGCACATCGAGCACCCGCGTATTCCTTCATGGCCAAGTGGCTCCCGACTTCGCCCACGGTGTTATTCTAATGTGATTTTATAACATCACTAGTCGGCCCAGCAATGCTTCGCTATTTCAGTGTTATACACATCACACACTACTCGTCACGTGATTGTTAATCACGTTTTACGCTACGATGCGCAAAAATTCTGATAGATGAAAGACTTTCTCGCAAGTATGGGTTTGTTGTATGTCGTGGTTTGGACATGGTTGTCAAGTAAATATCCTATTGTTCAAACGCTCTTCTTCAAATTTGGGCATTCCTTCTCTATGGTGATCTTTGAGAAATTTAATTTATTTGTACTAGATTCAAGTAATAATGCCGGACGATGTTTCACAATCGCAGGAGCGGAATACTTGTATACAGAAAAGATGCGCTTAATCCTTGACTGTGCGGCGGGTTGCGAAGAGTTTAGGGGCGCTTGAGTCGTCATAAATGAATAAATCATCAACAACTCCTCCACATTTCCGATTTAACTCAAACCACTCATTAAATATTCCATTAATAATAAGAAAAACGTGTGAAAATTTCAGCAAAATCAGGGAAGTACGTCTATGTGAGACACACAATCGCACATTCCCTTTTATTTATAGATATATATTTGACACTGAAAGGGCAAATTTACGACTGGGTCAACTACCAATTCATATATTTTTTATATGTCTCTCCTCCCATAACTCATCTTCTTTCTCCTAAATGCCGTAATTGACAGCCCGCAGCCATTATATTCCTTAGGAGTTATCTCAAAAAAATAGTTTTCACTTTTCTTATGTTTCGGCATTACCGAAATTAAAACTCATACATTAATAAAATTGTATCAATTTTTCTTGACACGTGAACATTTCGAATTTAATTTATTTTTATCGCTGTTAGTTCTGATGACATAGCCAAACTACAGGACTATGAACCGATCTTCAACTTTAGACAGGATTACGTACTTTGAAGAGACATGTAGCCCCTATAAACGTACGCAACTAGAGAATGAAAACCTCGTTACCGTCGATTAGGTTGGCTACGGATATCACACTACAGAGGTGGAGGAACACCACTACCTCCCGACTATGACATGCACTACACATATGGCACAATTAACATAGCCGTTGATTCGCCCAAAAACACGGAAAAGTGCCTCATTCAGGGAAGCAGCATGGCGCTTGTACCGTGAGCTGCATTCTCCTAGTGTAGCTCCTAGTTGTTTGATTGATTGGTGAATCCTGGCTCATCAACTTCTATGGTCATAGTGCCCTAAGAGTAGTGTATGTTTTTGCTCCGCGGGAGGTGGCAGTGATCTTTCCCAGCTTCATGGAGATGGCCTATGGCGGCTTTCGGGGATGTTCCGAAACCAGTGGGGCACAACCTCAGCCGGGACAAGCTCTAAGCTCCCGGCTGGTCTCTTGACATGCGTGGTAATGTATTTCATGTGCGTATAAGTGTGTGTACGTAAGGGGTAGGGCAAGGAAGAGGAAGGAAAAATCGCGCGCGGCCATTGGTTCGTTTATTAGGGGACTGCTTCGGCATTCACCTGGTGTTGATCGGAGAAACCACAGAACACTCCCCACCAGAGCATCCGGCCGCTAGCGTTCTCCTGCAAACAGCAGCTGAACTCGACCTATGTACTTCGCTAGAATCAAAAATGCTGCCACCGCCGGGAGCGGAACCCTCCGACTTCCCGGAGAGAGGCACTGCAGTGGCATCAGCTGACGCCCGGAGCCACCTACCTTTGCCGACCGTAGGAGGCGACCGTGGGTGGTGAGGGGGAGGGGAAGGACCACTGTTTGAACACCGAGCGCCTTAGGCAGCGACGGAGCGGAGTCCTGCCCTCGCAGTGCCTCAGGGGCCTTCCGCCCGCAGCCCCTCTTTGCCCAGCGCCGCCCCACTCCCACCCCCGCGCACGCTGCTCAACTCAATAGGGCGTTTTAGAGCGCCCTGGAACAATGGGGCGTCGTTAGTCGTGAAGCGATCGGCCGTCGTCAGCGAAGTACATGCGGGACGCAGCGGTAATCGATTGGTAATAAAAGTTCATTACAGAATGTATATGCACAAAATACTTTTTTATTAAAATTTACATTTAGTACATAATTCGCATTGACAGCACGACACACTCACAAAACGATTGCAACGAATATTAATTGAGAAGAGGCGACTTCCATGCATTGAAAACTAGAATTTACAATAATTACTAAACTTTTATTCTGTGGACAAACATCTCCATTGTACGTCGTCAGTAAAGCACTTCAAATAAAGACTTCAATTCCAACTCAAATTAATTGTAAAAAATTCGAATTCCCATAAATCATCGAAATTCCTTTAAAATTATTTTTAAATTAATATTTGGCGTCTCTCATCTTGACATAAACTTATCAGAAATGAAAACACTACATTTCTAAAAACTACCAAAAAAACTAAACAATTTTTCCAGAGTTGACGTCAATTTCTTCTGTTGGCTTTTTTTTCTTTTCACGAATGAATTTCTACATTTCCTCCAAAAATGTTTTGGTGTATCAGTCCCTGAAGTTTCTTTCCTTAAGATCTCGTATTTTCTTGTAAAGCCCAACCTTCTAAGGGGTTCAGCGTAACCTTCAAAAATCTGAACTAAACAAAGGTTTAAGGTTTGATTTAATCTGAATTTGAGGAAAACAAATTTTTCTTATAATTCCATTGTCAAGTAATGACAGTGCTGTTTCTGTCTAAAGCTCCGATCCATTTCACAAACAAAATTGAAAGTTTGAATTACATACGTGACACAACTAGAAACCTTAGAAATAAGATGCGACTGGCAGATACCGAAAGGTTCTGCAAGTGTATTCCAATTTGTCTGTACGGCGAGAATAGCAGACACCCCTAATCTACCTGTGATGAGATTTCTGCTATAAGTCATAGGTGTTAAGGGAGAAAATAGAGAAATGAATGTATAAACAGAAAGTTTAAGATCAAAAATGAAAGTATATTGAAAGAAAGAGAATATGTTATCTAACGTAGATGATAAAGACGATGATGACTAAAGACTATAAAGATGGTAAGATGAAAGAAACGAAGAAAAGACGAGAAGAAAAGGGAGAAAAGAAAAAACAGAAGAGAAGGGGCAAGAAGAAAAGGGCAAGAGACGAAGAGAAAACGAGAAGAAAACAAGAAAACAAGAAGGAATGAAGAGGAAATAAGAAATACAAAAAACGAAGAAGAAAAATGGAAGAAGAAACGGAGTTCCGGGGGGGGGGGACGAGCCCCGTCACCAACTTCCTCTCAAAATGCTAATTGATGCCACAGCAAGGCAAACACTTGCGTCACCTCTACCGGCGAAGGAGAGAAAGTGGCAAGAACAGAGGACAGCACGTGCGGATCGCAAATGCTCCCTAAGGCTCTTTTGTCTGGATGACACTTCCCGCAAGCCCCCCCCCCATTGCTATCGTAATTATTTGCAACATTTCGCAAATTTCAGGTAGATTTTAAGCAACATGTATTTCTTTGAAGATATTAAATCAAAAATATTCGTAGATAACACTCATATTGCATTTTTACGTTTTGTTTTGACAAACTCAGTATAGATATAAACATGTTGAAACAAATGAAGATGTGAGAAGCTTATTTGTTGATGTTAAACGGTTTATTTAACACCTACAGTCAATCGAATAAATAACAATCGATTACGAGATTGTTCGAGAGCGATATTTTCACTCACTCGCTTTCGGAACGCTTCACGAAACATTCTCTTTACGTCGCCATTAAAAAAACTAATACGACGCCGTTTCTTCTTTTGCTCTTTTAAAACTACAGAGAATTACTGACTGGCAGAAAATTGCACACCATGGATAGGCATTCAAGATGTATACATAAATGGCAATCCCTCACTGAAATGCTTGCACACGTAATGTGAGCGCTTACGTCATGTTGAGAATAGGCTATATCTTTGAATGACGTGCAGCAACCCATTCCAAATTAAATACTAAATAAATACAAACATAATTAAAGGTAACAAAATACTTACGTACTACACTATTCACAATTTATAAATATTTATATACATTTTTATATATAATTTTACGAGATGTCGAGGGATCAGACGGCTAAAGGATATTATCAGCAATTTACGGCTGACTCTACAAACAATCCGTCACTCCCATCACTCCTACTAGAAAATGCGTTTTGAAAGCTTCGCCAGAAAGCACATGAGGCTGCAGAAATCTCTTCAATACAATGTTCATGTTCCCTTCGTTTCCACTAGAGAGGTCCGCGAACCATAGGGAATTGCATCCCATAGTTTGAGGCAAAACGGCTATTATAATTCCCCTCCAGACTGCGGTTGGATTCGTCTTAGCTATATACAATCGACTCCGGTTATAGTGAACTCGTATATAGTGAATCATCGGTTATAGTGAACTTAAGTCACTGGTCCCGCTTCACTTACATAACAAATAAGCGTACAAAATTCGTATTTAGTGAACCTAAACCGCGGTTATAGTGAACGTAGGAAATAAGTCCTGAAAATTAATCGGATCTCGTGTGTTATGAGGAGAGTATAAGGGTCTTCGAAAAGTGGAACGATGTTCGAACAGTGCAAGAGGCATTGAAAAGTATCAAGACTGCATTACGATACTTAGAGCCAGGCGACAATGCAGAATCAAGAATGGAGACAGCAAAAAATCTGGAGAAGGATCTAGCAAACTTACTCATGAAAAATGTACGAATCAAACAATTCAATATAGTTGATTTTTAAGGACAAATAAATATATTGAAATCTTTAGTTCGTGCTGTTAATGAATTTTGCT
Source organism: Gryllus bimaculatus (assembly GCA_017312745.1). Lineage (NCBI taxonomy): Eukaryota > Metazoa > Arthropoda > Insecta > Orthoptera > Gryllidae > Gryllus > Gryllus bimaculatus. The sequence goes on from BOPP01000130.1 coordinate 917,388, forward strand.
GTATCTCTATATTAACAAAATCAACCATTGTGGATAAATTCTGTTTAATTTAGACATCATCGGATATAGTGAACCTCTGATACAGTGAACCAAACATGTTAGTCCCCATAAGTTCACAAAACCCGGAGTCGAATGAAGCTAGTTTCGAAAGAATGTCAGTGTCGGGACTCAAACTCTAGAACCTCCCCGTGAGAGTTGCAGCAGAAACAACGGCAATGCTGCCTCTCAAGCCCTTCTCGTCATTTCGCACAGCCTCACACGATACCAAGATGAAATGCGTACACAAGGTGACTTGGTAGTACAAAATCGGAAAACAAAATCCTCACCACAACAGACTAAAGCGGAAACTACCGCGATAGTTCTTCAACTCCCCCTGATCATCATGTACCCGATGCGGCTTCACACATTCAATCCATGTACTCAATGTATGTTCCTTAAACAAGGCTAAAATAATTAATTGTACCCTCAAGTATCGTACTCGACTGACAAGCAGAAATAAATGGAAAAAAGGTGACATGGTTGCGCAGTAACCTTCTCCCCCCCCAGATCCTGGATACTCGACTCACATGGAAACCTCATATCATTCAAAGACTGAACAAAACGCAAGAAGACATACTAAAATGATGTTCCCTTATGAATAAGAAGCATCTCTAAAAAAAAAGAAATTGTATTTCTCTATAAATCACCTTAAGACCTTCTGTTGCATAAGCAGTCACAATCTAGGGAGGTAGTTTTTCTTCCGTTCTGAAACCCTCGCAAACCTTCCAGAATAAAGTGTTACTCATAATCACTAATGACTCGTGGTATATAACCAACAGACAACTTCATACAGAACTGGACACAGAACCAATTGCCAATAACATTTCCTTACTGTTGTTCGAATTATTTTCTAACATCTGTTCGAGCCCACATAGTAAAGCAGAAATTTATAGTTATTCGTATATGCTTAGCATTGGACAGAATTTGTGCGATGCTTCGCCAGCCTGATACCGCGCCGGAGAGCGACGACGCTTCGCGGACATTCTTGCGTGTCGCATCACGCCACGACGCCCCAACGAATATTCAACTGCCCAAAGCTTCTGAAATATTTCAAATACAACTTGATGATAGGCTATTGTCCATCCCTTCAGTCAAATACAGTATGCGTGTGCGCGTCTCGTGCGCGCTGTCTCATATTCCGTGAAGTTGTACTTTTTGCCTCATGAAAGAGTTTTCTGTATCGACAGTATGAGTAGAATTCAGCAACTGTACGTTTGTTTCGCACGCGCTACCTCATATTCCGTGAAGTTGTATTTTTTTCTGCTTCAAATTCCGTAAGGTAGTAAAAATTTTCTTGAAAAAGTCTTATATTTAATGATCATACTGAACATAATGTAATTCATTACGCGAACTCAAGTATTAATTTGTACATCATAAGTAATTTAAACTATGTACGTTATACAGCTGAATTTATACACAAGCTGAAGGGTTTATCAGCAAGTGAAGTATGAAAAGTGTAATAGTGTGTTGTGACAATCATCACATCTCAAGGTGAATAAATATGTTGTGGTGCAAATCGCCAGCTTATAACGGAAACCGAAACGCATTCTGCACCCTGTACGAGCTATCACAAGGGATTCAGGACTGGTTAGCTATTAAACAACAATATACAGTCCACTCAACGTAAGGCAGACCAAGAACAAACTGCTCGTTGCATCACCCATGAAACCTAGGTAACACTAGCGTTGCTGCTACAATAATTAAATCTGTGTCCCAAAAGTTCTGTGCCATCCCCAATAATCTGGAAAAATAATTATCTCTCCCTCACTCTACATCTCGTCCTCGCTCAGAAATACGAGATGGTGCGTTTTGCAGTTATTCGAACTTTCGGGCTACTGTAGTGTATCCATCCATCATATTTCATAAATAAAGGGTAGCACTCCCATGTAAAATGGTAATTCCACTTATATGGTGTAATACAAGTTAAAAAAAGATCGGTGGCCAAATTACAATAACACATGATCTTATCGAATTTATTCTGGACATTCCAGGACATTGTGTCAAATTATATTATCATTCATTAATACATTTGACGGTAAGACACATGGTACAAGATACATTTCTGATAGACTTTCTACCTTTGCCTAACAATACCAGTGGACAAACATCTCTCCCCCCACACACACAGATGAGCAATGCTTCACCAAAATTTACGCCAAGGACGGCGCGACCGTCTTGCCTACCGAACAACCTCTCTCAACCTCCATTAACGACAAACTTGAATGCGTTACCGCGAGAGAATGGTCTCCACTAACATTCACTTCTATACACCACCAGTACATTCACTCATTCTTTCCAATGTGTTCGGAACTATCATTTCAACTAACGACATTTTATGTAGATACTTTGCAGTGCAATACTGTGAAAATGCATGTTAACATCTGATCAAGGATATACAAGAAATAAACAACAATGTATGTATTAAAATAAAACTGCACCAGCTCAAATCTTTGAACTCATGGGAAAAATATGGTTGCTCCTCCTGTCGAAGCGATCTCAGCCAAAGAGAATGCGAAGAATTCCAAATGAACATCGTCCAAATATGAATGTTCGGGTTGGCTGCTTCCACCGGAAACCTCATCGGTGTGTTTTTGCAACGAACACTTCGGAATGTTCGTGTGCCTTGGCGGCCCCCTTCCTCGACTTGCCAATGGCGTGGAACGACTCTTGCGGTCTCTGTCGGAGAGCAACACTCGGACAATGCCGCCTGCGCACGTACTCCCGGAGGATTTTATCAAGGCGCGCTAACGCGCTTGGTGACCCGAAACGCCAGCGCTGCGGCTGTTGGGCGAACTGCGGCCCGGTCGCTCAAGCCCATTCCGACTTCAATCCGCGGGCAATCGCTTCCATTAAACGCTGGCAGTACAATAAAGGCCTAAACTAATTTATAAAATGCCAAGGAAGAGTCACGTCCAACCACACATCAATGTGCCAGCTTGTAAAGGAATGGAAGTTGAACTTTGCTCATTATAATGCATGTTCCGCCTTCTAGGACTTACCTCATGCAAACTTTACATAATGTTCTTGGTTGTTGTACTTGCTAATTTTATTAATAATAGTAATACTATAATTACAAATATTATACCATTGCTGTCTCATAAATACGGAGGTTAGTCATTCCCATTGAGAATGAGATAACGATTCGCCAAAGTATGTGACAATACATTGATAACTGAAAAGAATTACAACGCGAAGGGATTTTAATGTAGAAAACCTTATGTACTCGCATTATATTTTCTGAGATTAAGAAATGTATGTGCCAGTAAGAAGGAAGAAATGTTCTTTGATCGAAATTTGTGAAAAAGAACTAGATTACCAAGTTCCCGAAGGAGCAGCATTCTTGATGCGTTTTGCTTCTTCTCAACTTCAAAGACGCCATTTCAGATTTCCAATAAGGCGTCTCTTGCATTTTCTGGATTCCCTTATGGACGCACTCTACGAAGTTAGAAGTTTTTGAAATTATGGCCTGAATATTCAAGTATTCCCTTTTAAAAGAAAATGAGAGAGATCTCGAACATTCCATGACCATTTTTGTAGACCTTTCATTAGAGTGCATAAGTCACTTCTCGAGGTTTCAATGCACAGTTACCACTTCATCAGGAACATATAACACCTTAAATGAACTGCAGGCTAATAAAACAAACTGAAATATAATATTAAGAAAGAAAGAAGTATGTAAAGTAAGAAATAGTGATTATAGGCAATTAGCGGAAAGAAAAAGGCAAATTATATGGATACTCTGTAAACACATTTAGAGAGAAAGATTAAGAAAAAAATTATTAGAATACCATTTATAAGAAAATCAACAAAAAGCTAGATTTAAGAAGTAAACAAAATCGTTGAAGGTAAATATTACTTAATATAGGCGATTAAACTATAGAAAGTGGTATTTTTAGAAAGAATGTTTTGAAAATGAAAGGAATCCAAGACAGAAACAAAAAGAATCAAACGTTTTTTTCGCAGGAAGGCGTACCCAAGTGGCCTCAGGAGAGGAGACAGAAATGTAGTAAAGGATTATGAAATATTGCAAAGAAAGAAAGGAAGAAGAACCACCAAAGAATGGAGGATTTAAATTGACACAAGACGCCTTCATAGACTTAATGTGAAAAAGATGTAGTTAGAAAACTGTAAAGCTTATTCAACTTGTAATTCACATATAAGTGGATTTCTTAGCACAAACAGAGGCATCAAATAAACACGCAGGAGAAGGCGAGTGTGCGCCTCGCTTCCAGCGTGTGAAAGAGGTATCTGTCACGCAGATGAGCCGGTGGCGCGCCTAGTGTCTTTCCATTCGGTAGGTTACGTCAGGGGCGTTTGGACCCCTCGCCTCAGCCGCATTGTCCGAATAAGGCTGCGCCGGGAGGCGTTCCCTTAAAGGAGACACGCACAAGGATTCTGCAGTAAGAATCGCGGGGCGGCGCGGGGCGGCGCGGGGCGGTTTTGTTCTGGCGGCGGTTGCCACTGGTCGTCTCGTCGCACCGTCTGCCTCTCTGGTCGTCAGCGACGTGCGACGTCTCAAACAATAGCCATTTGTCTTCTTCCCCTCGCTGCCCTTATAGCCCAAGACGTTTACCACGGGATCCCTTACTATGAATTTGCTTACATTCTTTCGCAGAACTAACAATAAGACCATGTGGTAGGGGACAGATCTACTGCCACTTTGTCTTCTAGGTACCATCCAAGGCAATGCTAGGGCGATGAACGGTGTGAGAATTTACCTCTGAGGTGCCATTTATACTGGAGGGTCTTTATATGCCGAGTATCTGCGATGCGAGACAACCGGATTTACTTATTTTCCGAAGAAAGCTGGCCGAAGTATTTTTTTCCCTTTCAACACAATGGGGCTTACAACCCGAAAAACTTTCAAGTTTAACAGTCCCGTAAGTATCGATACCAGTTCGAAAAGAGTATAAAAATGCACAGTACCTACAATTCTTCTGAAACTAATGTTGAAAAAGTTACCGATGTCGGTGTCATTTCAAGACTTTTCCCCAAAGCATATTTTTAATCGCAAATAATTGGAAATTAAGTATATTAAAACTGAAATCATTTTTTTCATTACGTCACTTTATCCCTCTTTGAAAAGGAGAAGACACTTATAACGGGTAAGGGGGCAAGGAAGAAGAACATATGGAGCTAGAGGCAAATTAGCCGGGTTTAGGGGATCATCACTGCCTACACTTCATTAAATATCGAAGGAATGTATGAAATGATTTAGGTACTAAAGACCTGGTTAATAATATTCACATATCGCTCTCAGAATCAACCGATCACTATGCCATACCCCTAGCCTCGTCCGTTTGAGCTTCTGCACCCTAACTTATCACGTTCTTTCGCGTGCAGATGTATGAGCGATACGTCATCAATCAGCTGTTAGGCTAGGCCTCCACTAGCGATAAATAGCTGTAGCAGAAATTTTGGTTGGTTAACCCATTGCCATAAATAAATCGTTAAATTAAAACAGTTTCTCGATGAATATCATTCAAACTTCGTGTGATCGCATTTTTGCTTCGAGCGAGAAATAAACGACGCAAACTTCGTTACTGGGTTCATTCAATAGTTAGTCAAAGATTATTGAAAGGCAAGTTTTAATTTTTTTTCAAGATTTATACGAGTACACTGTGAATTTTTCCAGTATTACATACAGAATGACAAAAAAGGAGTTTTGACGAATCACTCTTAATATACGTTCATCACATCCAGTAGATTCGTTGTCGGACATTTAAAAAAAGCAACAACAGCGGTAAAATTAGGAAAGAAAACGAACAAAGCAGCACAAGCTGTCTGCAGAATTAAGACTCAACTCTCGCATATGGGTGCGTGTCCATGTCTGCTCATGTGATCCATTTCGCAATCCGACCGTCGTGCCACAGCGAAAAAAGGACTTGTTGCAACTTTTTAATCGCCGCTATTGTTTAGACGCAAGTGTTTACACTTGTATTGGAAAAATGAGTTTTTACGACAGAAATATCGCGCGACAAGAAATCGCTAGTGGGGACCTAATGCACCAAAATAATAATTCATTAGAAAAATGAGCACGAGTAAATAATTATATTTACCTATGACCTAAAAATAATATTCTGTTCAAGAATTTACACGTTTAATTACTGAGGTATTTATAGTCAGGGGGCTTAATTTTGCAAACGAACCAATTCTATTATCTCTCGATTTCAATGTGTTGGTGGTAATACATCTATATGGCACTCAATATTAAATAGATATTATTTATAATATACACTTACTATACATATTTATGATTTACATTTGATTATGATATATCTCTTTGTTGTCTTGTTCCATAAAATACAATAGAATTTATTTATTAATCAACGACCAATATACCGGGCCCAACAAAACTGCAAATTTATCAAAAGCAATGTGTATCGTGCAACCTTTTTTGCAATGCACACGGTCGGAAGACTTCGTGTCAATGGGCATCTCAGTGGACGCAAGTCAGTGCCCATAAAAGCCACACGCGACGCGGAGGCGTAATGTTTAATTCAAGAAAAGCAACTCGGCCGGGAAGAACGACCTACGCCAGAACCAACTAAGCCTGACGAGGCAAGAAAACTCAAAAAGCATGACTCTCTGCTTTCGTTTGTAACTTCTTGAGCGTCAAACTGCAAACAAGTAATTGCTTTCGAATGTTAAGGCGGAAATGTTGTTTAAACTGAACAAACATGTGTTCACACAAAACACTATTACAGAAACTAGGTTGCAATTTCCCACTTTCTTTTTCAGAATTATATTATCTACTCAAAAAGAAGCTGATACATTAAATAGTTGTTCCGCAAGATTGGTAAAATCAAGGAATTCCGTGAACTACTTCATAAAACACTAACACGAAGTCAGAAGAAAGGAAAAGGGTCAGCAAAAGAATGAATAAATTCTGGAAGAAAAGAAAGAAAAAGAAAGACACCGTACTGACCAGTCTTTCCAAAACTCACTCACCAGACCAACTTTGCTTCGTGGCTCACAAGAGGCAAAGATTGAAAGGAAACATGACGAACAAGACAAAATAAAAACAAGATAAAAATGTTAGTACAAAATATTATATAATTTCCCATTTCAGTTCTTCTAAACAAAAAGAATGGAGATGCAGACAAAAGATTTCAAACTGGTTCTATAACGCTGCACAATTCTGAAAATTTTTTTGTACTTGTTTTATGTATATTTTTGTATTATTATAAGAAATCCTCCAAAAAATATGTGTTTCACTATCTTCTTAACGACGGATACTAATGGTGTATCTCGCATAGACCAGAAACTGAATCGGAAAACGTTTGGTGGAGACTTATCTGTATATCAGGCTGAGATCTGGAAGCACCGCCAGGTGTACCGGCCCCACACCAACGCCAATTTATTCCCTCAGCATAAAAGCGAAGAAATATCACTCCCCTCCACTTTTGCCACAAGCGATGCATAATTTCTACGATTTTGCAATTAAGTAAAGAAGATTAATCAATCAAGCAGTCAATTCAATCTTATCTCCTAAAGTTTTGGTTAAAACTTCGACTTAACGATCTGGTTTTGATCAGGTGTTTCTAAACCGTTTCTTTCATCGACCCCTTTTAACACACTGTTTGCTTCATCAAACCCATAACGTTTTTTGTTTTTTTTTATAATATGCAGATTACATATGGTTACACAAATAATTGCACACAAGTCTGTTAAAGATAATTTTGTAAACAAATGTTTTTATACTTTATTGATTTTCAGTAATTGCCGCTTCAGTGTAGCTGAATTTATAATTTTCATAGACTCACAATTGTTACATAATATTAAATTCTTTCAATTTCTTGCTCTCTTCGTACGAGGAGAAAGGAGTGTAATCATGCGTCAGAAAAGGCAAATTTTCGAAAATAAACTTGTCATTACCAAACTCTTATATCATTACAAGGGCAGATCCCTCGTAATGCATAAATGTTTAAATCGTCTTCCAAGATATACGAGAGTGAGTCAAATGAAAACCGTAATTATTTTTTAATATTTTTGATTGTACACACATTATACAAAAATGGTCACTTTTTGATAAAGACTCCCCTACGCGCAGTGCATGTCTGCCAGCACTTCCAAAGTGACTGAATTCTCGTAGAAAAAATGATTTAGGGAGGGACCGCAACCACTCGTGCAGCAAGTGCCTACCTCATCATCCGATTGGAACTTCTTGGCGCCCATTCATTCTTTCAGTCGCCCAAACATGTGGAAATCTCTCGGGGCAATATCGAGCGAATAGGAGGATGTGGGCGGCATTCAAATCTCAGGTCTGTTGCTGTCTGAACAGATCCACGAGCCGAATGTGGCCGTGTATTGTCATCTTGCAGCAGAACACTTGCCGATAGCATTCCACGTCGTTTCGTTTTGATGGCATCGCTGTTTTAATTCCGAGTTCAGTTGCTGCGGTATCCATCTTGAAGACACCTTATGAAATTGGAGCACACCATGCACAGTGTGATGTGCTGAACCATGACTACTGTGTACAGCTTTTGCAATGTCGTCTAATGCCACTCGGCGGTTGCATTCTTGTATTGAAATGGAGTTATTTCCACATGTTTGGGCCACTAAAAGAAGCACTAGGCTAGAAGTTACCGTTGTTATTGTTGCTATTATTATTATTTTACTATTTATATACTGCAGTGAAGTGTAGTTTTGTGTCAAGAAGTGGAGGGAAAAGAATGCGGAAGATGCATCACAGTTAAGTGTTGTGCGGTGAAGTGAACTGAGGTAAGACCTCCGCGGTGAATTTGAGTACTGTTTATTATTAATTATTGTTTTATAATTAACTACTCTATTGTAATATATTTTTAGTCCACGTGAGCTTAAAGCATGAAAAGTGAAGATATTTTGCCACCAAGTTTTGATACTTAATTGCAGAATCTAAATATATAAAAATGAATATTGGTGTATAACCGAGCAGTGAACTCTGACACCATGAGACTGATCTCCACGAAAATTGGCACAACTACGTGTTTTTTTACCCATACGGTTGTGTTTAGTTAATTTTGTTGTAACTTTACTATATGGCGTTGCAGAACAAAATTGCACTAATTTTAATACTATTTCCATTAAAACTGCGCTCCACCCGGGCTTCATTGTTTCGTAGCCGTGTGACGCTGAGAGTTGCCGTGTAAAGCAGCGCACGGCCCAGAAGAACAGTATGCGCGAGAGACGAAGAGAGACAGTGAGACTGAGGAAGACGGAGAGATACAGAGAGAGAAACGGAGAGAAACTGGGAGAGACACGGAGAGAAACGGAGAGAGACGGAGAGAGACGAAGAGAGACGGAGAGAGACGAAGAGAGACGAAGAGAGACGGAGAGAGACGAAGAGAGACGGAGAGAGACGGAAAGAAACGGAAAGAAACGGAGAGAAACGGAGAGAAACGGAGAGAAACGGAGAGAGACGGAGAGGACGGATAGAGAGGGGTATTGATAGTGAGAACGGATAGAGTACGGAGAGAGTAATGGAGAGGAGACGCGGGAAGAGAGGAGAAGAGACTGGAGAGACGGAGAGAGATCGAGAGATGGATCGGAGGATGAGAGAGACGCGAGTAGAGACGGGAGAGTAGAGAGGCCGATGCAGGATGCACGAGGAGAGAAACGGCAGAGAAACGTGAGAAAAGGGCGGAGAGACAACGGAGCGAACAGAGTACCGAGGAGGAAACGGAAGAGAACGGAAACGAAGGGAAAGAGACGGGGAGAGAAACGAAAGAGGACGGAGAGAAACGGAAAGCAGCCGGAGAAAGACGGTGAGAAACGGGAGAGAGAAAGAGAGAAACGGAGGAACACGAGAGAAACGGAGAGACACAGAAGAACGGGAGAGACAGAGAGAAACGAGAGAGACAGAGAGAAACGGAGACAGAGACCAGGAGAAACGGAGAGAGGCGGAGAGAGGGCGGAGAGAGACGGAGATAGAACGGAGAGGAACGGTGAGAAACAGAACGGAGAAGATATAGAGAGCGACGGACAGTGCTGCGAGAGATGGGCGAGAAGGCAGAAGCGAGAGAGAGGATCGAGCGAGAGAGCGATGAGAGATGAGGAGTACGGAGAGAGACGGAGAGAGACGAGAGAAACGGAGAGAAACGGGAGAAACGGAGAGAGACAGAGAGAAACGAAAAAGAGACGGGAGAGAAACGGAAAGAAGACGGGAGAGAACGGAGAGACGGAGAGAGACGGAGAAGAGAGGAGAGAGACGGAGAGAGACGGAGAGAGAGGAGAGAGACGGAGAGAGACGGAGAGAGACGGAGAGAGGACGGAGACGGAT
>BOPP01000130.1:932687-955472 GCA_017312745.1 Gryllus bimaculatus
TCTTTTTGGAGTCACGTAAGTAGAAAAGTGTGGTTACATCCATTATCCCCAGATAATCGTTGACGTTCATCTCCCAAATACTCCTCGCCCTCAATCCCCATCAATCCTTAACCCCGATTCTTTCCGAACAAGCTCTATACCAAGCTTAGTATTATTTTTCCAACTAAGCATCGTGCTGTACATGTGCACTAATTAGTTGCCTTAAGAATGAAGAGTGTAATGTTTTGATTTGGAGGTACGTTTTAGAAATGTTCTCAATTTTTTTTCAATTTCTCCTTTAATATTTGTAATTTGGAATAGAAGATAAAAAAATTTAAAAATTACATTTTTGGCCCTTCTCGGTTATAAATATTTAACATCCTTCTCCTACTGTATCAATGAAGTATAAGATATTAGAGAAATATTTCACGACATATAATTGGTTTTAAACATAATTTGATTAAATTACGTCAATTACTTGACTAAATCAGCTGTTGCGGTCATCCCAATTGGATGCCACCGTAACAGCTGACGTCCTGATAAATAAATAAATGAATGAATGACGTCCTGAATAAATAAATCGGAGTGTAATGAAGGGCTGCCTGAGTGGGCTGCCCACTTGTTGCGCCCCAGCCTAGTACTTATCCAGTGGCGATCAGAACGGACCGCTGTCCGATGTGGCAGCTCCACGAAAGGGGCCGGCTTTACGTAGCCCATGGCATCAATTGATGACGCAGCAGTGCTTCTGACCGAGATGTTTTGGGGTTTGAGTAGCGTCAGATTTCCGACACTAGCTACAGCCCCCCTCAGGGGCGGTGGAGAGTCTCTGGTGGAGAGTTGTAGAAGACCACCCGGACTCCGAGTTTCGCGGTGACACGTCGATAGCTTCAAGGTGAAGGCAGTGCGCAGGCGATGCTAAGCTCCTGGTTGTCGGGATTACCCGGTAACTCACCAGTCGGGCCTATGGCGCGTCGACCTTTGGGCCGAATCGGATGAAGGAGATTCTTCGGAATGTTTTGGAACCCACATATAGAAGTCCGGCGAGATCCTGATACCACCTGCCAGGTTGCCTAGGTTTTGGCGATACTCACGCCAATAGTCTAAAGGGGTAGACAGTGATAGCCTGTTTTCGAGTGAATCCCGCTGTGCCATTTTCTTGTCCCTGAAAGTAAACTTAGCTACCCTACGCTGACTTCTTTCCAAATTTTTTCACAGCATAATTTTGTGCGTATTCCAACAAATTGTTCCATATTCCATTATCGGATGAACAAGCAATAATAATAAGCAAATAAATAAGCAATTTCCTTCGCGTTTGCCGTACTCTTTTTTAAGATGTCCATTGCACAGAGAAGAGATCTCTAGGCTTTCCCAACAACAAAATCTCCTTAACTTTTTAAGCTTAATTTACTATGTAAATGGACTTCTAGGAACTTGTATAAGGAATTTCTAGGAATAATGTCATTATTTAAATGGTAATTTGTTTCTCTATAATTATGACCCCTGGATAATGAAGGATTTGCTTTTAGAACTATTTATAGTCATTCCATTATATTCCACCCAGTAATGTAACGCATCAAGATCCCGTGGCAACATTTCTTCATCTTCTTTCGTATTCACAATAAAATATATTATGCAATCGTATGCAAATAGCCGAACATTTGGGATTAAGTGTGCTGGCAGATCATTGACAAACGCTAGAAATAAAAGAGGTTCAATAACACTCCCCTGCGGTATTCCAGACATTGCCCCGGTAGATGTGAAATTTGGTTGTATCGCAATGGTAGAGTACAGGTGGGAGGTAGGCGCACTGCAGTCAATCTACTAACTAGACAGCGTAGTCGAGTTCAGCAACTGACTGGAGGAAAATTCGGGCTGGCTTCTGTGATTCCGTTCTCTTGTCCACACCATTGGAATGCTGGAGCAGTATCTGAATAAACAGGCTACAGACAGAGAGCATTCTTTCTTTCGTCTGCTCGTATTCTCATCCCCTCTACATACACACACACACACACGTACATGCACCGCCCTACCACACATGCAGGGAGACCAGTCGAGAGCTTAGAGCTTGGCCCGGCCGGAGCGGTGGGGAGATGCTAGGAGAGCACCCAATGAACCTGGTTGAGGGAAAACCGCAAGCTGCCGGGTAGGTTGGCGCCGGATCCGCCATACTTCGAGAGAAGATCACCGCCACTTCTTGTGACAAAAACCATCACTACACTTACGGGACAATTCACATTGCCGTTCACACACCCGGAATCACTAATAAACAAATCCATAAGAGGGGAGGAGATCGACTTATAGAATAATTATATAATGATGTGAATTAACATATTGTGCTATAAGGACATGAAAATTACTTTTCCTAAATTAATAATATCTGCATCTACTCATCTTTAATTTCAACTTCAGTTTGTGGCTTTGTCACAACTTTCTGGTAGAAATCGAGATATTCATGTAGGATGCATTTTACTACTTTTTGAATATCGGTTATTTCTTTATGTTTATCAGAAGAACAGCAGAACCATGAACTTTCTTGAAAGACAAATATGGACGAGCCTTCTCTTTTCCCAGATGAATGAGTACTTGATAAGCTCATCAATGTTTGTACTAACGTTCCACGATGTAAACAAAATATTATTTTTTATACGTTAGCTGCTTTACGTGGAAAGAGTCACACCAGCCACACAACGAAGACTGCCAGGACGACAAGACACTTGGTTGTCATTTTAAAATAGTTCAACTACCACATTTGGAAGTCTGTGATGTCTCAGTGTCTATTATTGTTGTCATTAAGTATTTATGTATTTCCTAGCTGATAATACTAGTTCTTCTGTGTGAGGATCAGAAACTAGTTCTTGCCTTTTTCTGTTTTCCAATTATTAGAATTTTTAGTAGGTAGAAGAACAAATTCTTTTAACTAGATAAGTTCAATCTTTACACTGGTCTCTAGCTTAAAGAATAATATAGACATCTTACCTGTTTTTATGAAAAAAGTGGCATTTTTTCCTTTCAAAATCACCGATTCAATCGGGGTCTGTAAACATTCTAAAATATGAAGGGAAAAATGTTTCTTAATGTCAAATACAAGGCATAATACCAAAAATGTTGATGAAGTATTGGAAAAATATGTATAATTTGTGATATTTCCACAAGTGATTAATAAGCATATGAGATGAGCGTGTTTATTTATAATAAATTGATAAAATTAAGGTTTCTAAACAAATTAATAATACAATTAATAAACATTTTTAATAAATTACTTAATAAATAAATTAATTAATAAACTCCGCCTGTGGCTAGTGGAATTTGTTCGACATCAGACGCTGCGGGTTCCAAGCCCGGATAAAGGAGAAGGGTCACTAGTGAGGTATTGCTTCCACTTACTTATGCCATACTACTGTCAACTGTCGCATTTTCATCACCCTTGATCTCCTGTGTTTTAGACTCCAATGCTATTAGTTTCGAGGGCTTGGAAGTTGTTCGAGCTACTGCGCTTGTTCTGGATGTTTTGAAGTGGACTGTATTGATGAGGTGACGGCGGTGCACAGCAGTTTCGAAGCCCTTTGATAGCTCAGGGAGTAATTATGTAGGAGTTCTGGATTGATAGAAAATAAGTTCTTGCACAACTACATTTAATCATCACTACACTTAAGCACTTGATTACATGGCACAGTTACATCACAGTACATGATAGCTGGAGCAGAGTACTAGTCAATTGCCTGGTACTAGTGGTCTAGTGCAAATAACTTCCATTAGACAGCAGAGGTGGAATTGGTTATAGTGCACGAACTGGGTGGAGCACTACTTCGCACAAATAGAATGATAGTTCGCGCGTGCTAACCGGGAACAGCCTGAGATTGCACAATAAATGGAATGTCCAAGTGCAGATAACCTACACTACACAGACAGAACACTTGAAATAGCACTTACCAACTGGGAACAGCCCGAGGTTGGACAGTAAAACTTTACGTGTGTTAATTACACCGCCAACACGTACCACACATGTGGCACCGCGCGCTGCTTGTGCGGAACTGAATTGGTGGTTTAACGACGGAAGCTTCGTCAGATTGCGAGCGCGCGTGCGTTCAGGGGAAAGGGATGTCAGTGGCCTATCACAATTTGCCAATCGAATTTGGCGATAGAACGTTCTGGAAGGTTCCGTCCGTTGCGAGCTGCAACGTTGCGGACGCTCGGCGGAGGGGCGCGAGGCTTGCACGTGTGTTTCTGGGAAAGCCGAGGGCGGCTTCCGGTGGTGTGGTCTCTCGACGCAATGGTTGCGCGCTGTGTCGGTTGCACAACAACTGTGCTGTGTTGCATCGTATTAAATAAAATTATATTTATTCTGCTTTGCTGTGGGACCGAACAGGTGTCCATTTTTCTCTCCTTCTCCTTCCTCTTTCTTTACAGACTTTCTTACTTCTCTTTTCTTAAATTCTCTACATTGCTATCCCTCTTTATTTTCTTCACTTTTCCATATGGGTATTCAAAGTAGATACCTGGAGAAGACAGGTCTCCCCGATGTAATAAAATCTACCTATCTAAGTGAGAAAATCCTGCGAGCCCAGAAGCTGTAAAATGGCAGCCCCACTACTGAGAGTACTCTGCGCAGCGCTCAAACGCGACCAGAGAAATTTGCGATATAGCCGGTCATCCATGGAAATGTCTAACGCAAAATCAAAGGGCGAGCGACTTGAGATAGTGGAACATACGACTGTGGGAATGTAAAATGTACGTGGAGTAGCTCATAAACAACAAGAATAAATAGAAGAAATAAGTGAAGCCAAAATGGACTTGGTATTTTTATCTGAAACCAAAAAGAAGCCGAATGGAACTTATTACATAGGATCTTATACTTTAATGTATAGCGGTGTTTCAATTGAAAAGGGGGCTGTTGCAGGAGTTGTAATATTGATAAATAATAGGTGGAAAAACAGAATTCTGCCCTACCATTGATAAACAAAAGAATTACTTATTGCAGACTAAAAATACACAGGGTATATGCCTGTTTTAGCGGTATACGCTCCTGGCGAAGGAAGGTCTAAGATTCTGAAATATTCTACAAAAACTTACAAAAAGTTCTAGACTCAATTAACAAAAATGATTACATACTAATTGGGGGAGACCTGAAAGCTCGAATTGGAAATCAGCCAGTCTAAGACCTTATTGGACCAAATGGAGAAAAGACACTAAATAAAAATGACATGATTCTACGCAATTTTATCCATTTTAAGGCAATTTGAATTGAAAATTTCTTTTTTAAAACAAAGTTATCCACAAATACACATGGACAGCTCGAGGCAGTAGATCTATTACTGACTACTATATAGCCAACGAAAAATTGGGAATTTGTTCCATGATGTCAACGTCATGCGTGGGAAATACATCGGATCAGAGCATTATTTAGTGAGAGAAAACGTAGCATTAAAATGAAAGTGGGTGAAAATCGATATCAGATCCCATAAAGACGAAATTGTGTCTTACGTAACAATCCGTCCATCAAGAATCTTTTCGAAAATAGAACAAAAGAGTATATGGAAGCAAAACCTCTTAGTTTAGATGTAGAATATGAGAGGAAAGAATTTAAGGAGTTATTAGAAAAAGTAGCCAATGAGACATTAGGTAAGAGAAGGAATGTAGAACAAAACGAGGCCTCTATGTTTGGAATGAAGAGCTGCAGAAAGCTCTAGAAAAAGGAACTATTTAAAATGGATAGCTTTTAAAAGTCTAAGCATACGAGATAGTTATAAGACATAAGCAAGAATAACAAAATCTCTGGTGAAAACAGCTCGTGAAGAAGGCTGAGAGAGATACGTCTCTAACATTGAACACCACGTCCATGGCTGACAGTTTTTGCATATAAAGTTATTAAACATCTGAATGGAACTGAAAAAACACTGCTAATTTACAATTACTGACTAAAGGAAGTTGGTTAAATCATTGTAAACAACTCTTGTTTATACGTGATTATAAAGAACCAGTAGCACTAGAAGTAGTTCTACCCTTGAATGTCGATAGAATAGAGTAAGAAGAACTACACAATGTTCTCATAGAAAGTAAAAGTAGGAGCCAGGTATGAACAATCTTAACACAGAATTATATAAGTATCTATCAGAAGAAGCAAAACAATCACCTAGACTTATTAAATCTCAGCTGGCAAGACAATTTTCTGTAAGCTGGAGAGCAGCCCTGGTTTTGCCCCAATATTTAAGAGAGGCTCACGAACAGAATGATCTAACTACAGGGAAATAAGCCTGCATAATTCTTCTTACAATATATACGCAAAAATAATTTACTAAAAGACTAAGAAGCATAATCAATTGTATACTTCTTAAAGAGCAAATAGTTTTTTGTAAAGGAAG
This sequence comes from Gryllus bimaculatus, assembly GCA_017312745.1. Taxonomy (NCBI): domain Eukaryota; kingdom Metazoa; phylum Arthropoda; class Insecta; order Orthoptera; family Gryllidae; genus Gryllus; species Gryllus bimaculatus. The sequence continues at coordinate 939,026 of BOPP01000130.1, forward strand.
ATCATGTACAGACAATGTATACTCTCTAAATCAATTAATAGAAAAGGGGAGGGAATACAATCTTTCAACATATTTAGTGTTTATAGATTCCAGCAAGGCATTTGATAATGTTTTAAGGAACAAAATCTGGAATATAATGGACAGGAGAGGAATTTCCCAAAAATATGATTTTTGATATCAACATTGGGCCTTCCAAAAGAAAACAGAAAAAAGAATGAGGATGTAAGAAATAAGATAGGGATATTGGATATTTAATTTAAATGAAATAATAAAAGAATACAAGAAAGCATGGGCAAACCACGTTCAAAGAATGGAAAATTCCAGAACTCCAAAACAAGTGACACTATATCGCCCTAAAAGAAATCGGTCGTTTGGACGACCGAAAAGAAGGTGGAAGGGAAGGACCAATGAGTGCGCAACGGATCTACGATCCCATGCTTGAAGAAGAAGAACAACAACAACAACAACAACAACAACAACATGATGAAGAACAACAACAACAAATAAGTTCGTTTCTGAAATGAGATTTGAAGGAGATGTGTGATGGAAATATTTTTATTCTCGGTCAACTATTATTAACTACAAATAACACAGAGTCTTACTGTGCATACGAGTAATGTATACTTGTAGCAATACGAGTTATTTTTCTATCTTACTACTATCTTAAAGAGGAAAATGTGTAACACATAAGTAATATTATGAGTAAAATATTTCCGAACGTGTAATAGCGAGACACACTTTTCTTCACATACAGGAACGTTTTCAAGAGAAAATTTTATATCAGAAAAACAAAAAGGTTATTCAGTTTTCTGCACACCTTAAAATAGTTTGGTATTTCAAACGGTATTTTGCGTAACTGTAGTGTGCAGAGAAAGAAGAGAACACGATGTCAGTCGCGAAATGTAACTCGCAGAAAACACAGACTTGTACCGAGGAAGCTAACAGCTTGTTTTTAGGGAGGGGTTGCTTTCAGGGAGGTCCTTTTGAAAAAACTTCGCTCTCAATTACCGGACGAGGGCGAGAGAGGGCACGCGGAGAGAGAAATAATTAACGAGGAATCCTAACAAGTGACGGCCCCTTTCCAATATGCGCTCGCATGAGAGAATTCGTTGTTTGTTATCGATTACGTATCACGTTTCTCTCAACATCAAATGCTGCTCTTTAGTGAAAAATGTTGCTGGTGAATGCCAACTTTGAGGTAAATGTCATGAAACAATAAAAGTATGTAATAAACGATGACAATTATTTTTAAATACGTTTACCACAGGTACGCGCAGCCTAAAACCACAAGGGGTGTTACTACAATTCTAGGCAATCTTTTCCATTAATCTGTTTTATATTTACGAACGATTTTACTAGTAAGTAAATAAAATATACTACAAATATAATTAAAATGTAGCATTAATTATACTATTAACAAACTCAAATGGTTTTGTTATACTATTTACAAGGTTTACCAGGTGAGCCTCTTCCCCAGTTATATAATGAATTCTTTAATTTACCGATTGGCGTTTAATTTTGGCTTTGATGTAGCGAGTTCTGTTTTGAGTAAATTAATTTAAATTATAGCGAAAAGTTAATATAATTGAGTATTCTGTTTATTATATTTTTAATATGTTGTTACTTGTGCGTAAAATAATAGTTATCACAAATATCCGAAGCTGTTTCCATAGCGATCTAAATTAGGTAGAGATACAAAAACGAATTTTAAGGTAAAAGGGGAAAATTTGGGGATAGAAAATATTTACGGAAATAAAAACCTTGATCTCATATGGATATGGAGCCCCTTGAAAATGTTCAGGCCACTTACCACTTAACCTCTGCGCACACCGATGTATTTTGCCCAATCGTACAAATTACTACGAAATGTTTACTACATTTTTCACTCATGCGCTGAGAGCCCAGTGGTTAGAAAGAATAATTATTGATTCAAACGTCAGCCAATCTCACAAAAAAGATATAAGAAAAAATTATCAAATGTTCTCGTCAGTTGAAATTCACGCGTTTATTTCATGCGTTAAAGTCATGCGTTTATTTTGCGTTAATAAAATACATTTATTCTGCAAGCGTATACACTGATTTGTGATTTTAAAAAATCTAACATTACAAGTATGAAACATCACCCGTAGACGTAGATGAGAATATAAGAAATACTGTGCCAAAAATGGAGAGAAAAATACGGGGAAAGCGTTTGTAAACAAATCCAGCATTTCTGTTCTGAAAAAAAATGTGACCTTTCATCACAAACATTCATTCTTTCTTCATTCAGACCTTTCATCAAAAATGACGAGAGTGAAAATACTTTGACAATAGGGCTAATGGTAATTGTATTTTTAATTGTTCGTTTAATTACTTAATATTCTATTTGATACTCTTCTTGTTATGTTTGTTTATTACTTTAATAAATGCTTTTGTTGCTAAATAGTTATATGAAAATACAAGCGAAACATTCTGAATCTATTTTCTTAGAACAACTTCCGTGTCTTTTTTTCAATCATTCCAAAAGGTAATTATATTGAGATGTTTCATCATGAACTGGAATATTCAATGTATAATATCTTTTTCCGTCTTTATTTGGTGGTTTTGTTATAATTTCATTTATTTATTTTTGAAATAATCATGCTAAACACCGTAAGTTCTCGGCGAATTGTCGATTAATCCGCATGAACTAGTGGTATTATGTTAATAATATGTCAGGCACAGATAAACCTTTTTGAATGGCCAATCTCTTAAAAAATAAAAATTGTAATAAAAAGACATGGTTGTAAAAGACTATATTTAAACGTCTAAAATATCTAAAAACTATTCTCATTTTTTAGTGTCAGAAAAATAAGAATTTAGTCATACTAAACGAAGGTAAAAGACCGTTGCTACGTTTTTGGAGAATGTAATACTGCTTCTTCACACAAAACAAAACTACTAAATTACTCCGATCTCAGAAATCCTCGGTAATCGTGGACATAAATTAGAATTAAATGGATGTTTCAACTAGTACTATATGTTATCAGATGATCGTAAATCAACCTGTAACGGGTACTTTAAAGAATCTCTTGCTAAGCACAAGTAAATTGGAGACCAGAGGTCGTGTCGTGGGGTGCGGGAGGCATGTGTGGGTGGAGGAGCGGCGCGTGAGACGAAGAGAAAGAGGTCTGTCGACGAGTGTCATCAGAGAGCGGAATTCAATATCACGATGGTCCCTCTCAATTTTTCGTACAAGTTGTAAGGTCGGCTATGAGCCGTTGTTTTTTTATCTTTTGCGCTCCTGAGCATCACTTTAAGAGTACAAACTTTTATGAATTTTACGCTCGTCGAAACACCATTCCGTTTCAATATCTCTATGCGTAAATTTTAATCTCATTAATAACCTTTTGCATTGCAAGAATTTTCCCTTCACTATTGCATTAAAACAACAAAACGTATTCCTAACAAAATATTAAAATATTATTTATCAATGTGGATCAGTTTCCACGTTCTCCACCCAACCCAATGAGCCGTATCGAAATCACGCAATCCGATTTTCCTCTCTTGAAAGCGCAATTCAATGACTTTTCGCTGTATACTATTATTCATTATATTATTAATTTTCCTTGATCCTTCAGTTGCGGAGGAAGACATTTAGCACCATCCAAGGAGCAAATAATAAGATATGTTCATTCCACAGACAAGGTAAATAAAAGATTCAAATTCATTAGAAGAGTGCCCAAAAAATCGTACAGCATAGAACATGCAAGTATAACAGTAACGACTAAGTTCAAACTGTCCCCGCTTTTCCCCATAGTTCTGACAGATATCGGTATAGAATAAGACCTTGAGGACAGAAAGAATTGTAGCATAGAAGACTTTGCGATACAGAAAAAATTGTAGCATTTTTAAAATGTTGGTATGGAATATTATAATACGAACGGGAAATAATAAAACAAATACTTGCAAATATCTTAGGGTAAAAATATAGAGTACTACAGGAGTCGCCGATATATCAAGATGAGTTCGGAACATCCTACATCTCCTTTCTGTTGCTGCAAGCGCATCCTACATTTACCTACTATTGGTACAAGAGCATCCTACCTTTCCCTAGTACTGCAAGCGCATCCTACATCTCTCGTACCATTGTTACGAGCGCATTCCGCCGCGTTGGAGAAGAGAAGCGAAAGGAAGCGAGGAGCGTGGGCCTCGGCCCGCGTGGATTGATCGCTGCAGCGAGAGCGCGCTGGGGGGCATTGGCGCGGCGTCCGTCGCCACCCAAATTGCAGGGAAGCGCCACCTCAGCGCCTTCGTCACGACGTCGGCCCGGCCCGGCCCGGTTCGCCCCGTCCCACGCCACGCCCACCGCCCGCCCTCCGGCCCGGCCCAGGGCCCACCCAACCGCTCGCATGCGCTCTCGCCCTCCTCCTCCAGATTGGGCGGGATTGATTGATTATCAGTCATTTCGGGTGGGACATCTGCTAATGTCATTAGTCCCGTAGGGGTAATGCATTTTTTTGCTCAGGAAGTACCGGTCTCCCCCGCTGGAGAATGAGATCCGGCTTCGATACACCGATGACCGGGGAGTTTTCTCTGACCAGGTATCTCCCACCAGCTCGGCACGGCTCCAGCCGTGACAGTTCTAAGCTCTGCACAGTTTCTATGTTCTCGACCTGTCTCCCGGCATATGTGGTAGTGTAGTGCATGTAAGTGTAAGTAAGGGATAGTTCAGGACGGAGACTAGCAAGGAAAGATCGCACGAGATTAGTGGCCCGTTTAGGATACGGCTCCGGCATTCACCTTGTATTGATAGGCGAAACCATGGAACACTCCCGATCAGAGCAGCCGGGCGCTAGAATCCTCCTCCACAAGAGAACTCGACCCAGCTAGTACGTCCATGGGACTCGAACGTAAGACCTCCCGGTTAGAGACACCGCAGTGCCATCAGTTGATGCCCTGAGCCATCTCTCCTGGTATAAAGGCAGGTATACTTCCGATTTAAATAGAACTTCTTCTGACAGAAGCGTCTAGGATGATGCCCGTGTTGTGATCCCGAGTTCGATTCCCGGTCGGGGCAAAAATAGATTTGTAGCTTTTCTTTAAAATGTTCTGTTTCTACAGCTGGGTGACGAATAAAAGCTCAGGCAGGCACATGTTCGCGACATGTCTCTCTTACCCCCGAATCGTGGGAAATAAACCAGATCCAGGCATTGGGGACACCGTGAGCTAGGCGGCAAAGTAGGACAATCGACCCAAAAATGCCAAATTCATGCTTCTGACAGATCATCAATTGGACGCGGTTATCAAATCGGGATCTTCGTTACAACATAAACTATTTTTTTCTGTATTGTAGCTCCCGATAGGATAACCGCGTCACAGCTGATGATCTGTGAGAAGTCATTATTAAAATCGGGAAATAGAGTGTTTCGGAGATTTCTCGTTCCCATCGACCTGCTACTTATCAAGACCAAAAAAATAGGCGAATGAATGGCGATTATTTGTGAATGTTCATGTCAAAATTTCGTATCATCGCATTAATGGACGCATCACGTAGTATATGAAGTTGCAACAGGGATTGAACAATATTGCCAATTAGCATTTATCTACTCTCAGGGACTAGTATGGACAATTTAGAACTTGTAGGATTTCTATCTATTTCTCTGCCTTCAGTGCAATTGTACATATTTTATTGTGGGCTGTTGGTTGTGTGTTGTTTTAAAGTTTGTGTTCCCAATCGTCTCTATTTGCTACTTTCTTCTGTGTTTTCACGCGTGGTGTTAACTGTTATTGACTGGAAATGAAAAATGTTTCTTGAGATAAAAATCGAGTGGTATCGAAGTGTCACTTCATTATAAAGTATTAATTGGATACGCGAAGCAGATGAAACTTTCCGTAAACATAAATTTCAAAGAATTGTGAACCAGGTCGGATATGTGCGGAAGAACCTTTAACATCAGTAATTGTAAATAAGGGTTCAAATCCTTATGGTGGCGGATTTTTTAATTACTACTCGTAGCTTCATAGCGAGATCGAATATAGGCGCTGTCTCAAGTAGAATTTTACCAGCCGGCTGTTCTGATAGGTAGTATCCGTTGTTTCTTCGATCAAAACCAGGCGAATGCCGAAGCAGTACTCTAACAAACTGGCCACGGAACGAGCCCGATCTCTTCTTCCTTGCCCTATCCTCTGCCCGTACACCCACACTTACATGACTTACACTAGCCCACAACCTTGGAGGCCGATCGGGAGCTTACAGCTTGTCAGATCTCGCCATCTAGCGGTAATTGAATATCGCCATATCCCGAAAAAAAACATTAACTTCACTAACGGGGTAAATGACCATAGTAGTTGACGAACCTGTAAACGTCAATGTTACTCAAGAAACGTAATATAAATAAATTGTTTTGAATTTTGAATGAAAGCCTTCGTTGAAAGGAAAACATAACCAATAAAAAACTAGGTGCTAGAAGTGCACATGTTTTCTAGCAATAATTCTAAATTTGCAACATTTGAAAATGTAGAGATAACATTCAAAGAAAGAGAACCCCATGCCATATTTAAAAGTCCCTTCTTCTATCTGTGGGGGAAAAATTAAAGAAAAAATTGGGAATGGTTTTTGAAAAATAAACATTAAAAAAATAAAGTTACCTATAGTTTGCACTAAATTACACAAAAACTAGTCATATTTTCGAAAAATTCAACATTACTTTATTTGAAGATCTATCTTTAAAAAAGAGATTTCATTCGGAAATAAATATTTATCTTCAATAATGTAGTTTTCTTCCAAAAAATGCACTTTTGAAATTTTTAAACAATTTGTGATTTTAATGAACAAGAGACCTGCACCATTTTCTTAAGCGTTCTTTACGCTATCTAAGGACAAAGATTAATCAACAAATTTGGTGAATTTTTTGAAAATACTAAAATTTTAGTGGCTTCTTGTAAAGTACCCTCAAAAATCAAAATATCCGTTTCATTCAATCGATCGGGGAATATCAATTTTGAAGAAAATTGGCTGAACGGTTTAGGTGCTATCATAGTCTATAGTCGGACAGACGTTTTGTCATCAATCGATTTGTCAAATTATAATTTTAATCGCTTTTTGGGTATCAAAGATCCATAAAATATTGCTTCTGAGTACACCACGTGTTAGAGAAAGTAATTTACCGTATGTAGGAAAAGGATTTATCCACTTTTTCGTTCGCAGGGTCCTTCAATAAGAGTTTTTCAGCCGAAAATTCTCCGTTTTCCAGAAGTTTCTCTTCTTACGAATTAATTATGAGAAAGTAATTTTACTCCAGTACAATAACAACAAGATGTTACGCGGACATTATTACGATTGGAATATTACTGTTAAAGAAGTCCAATACTGTGCATCCTCGTGAATGTACAGCGCTTCCCGGGACGGGTGGCAATTTCAGAAACAATCATAATAATTGTGCATCTCCATTTATGGGTCTGACGGCGTCGCCCGGACTTACTTCATATCCAATCTTTATGAAAGAGGAAAAAGATCAATATCATAGAAACCACGGTGTTTAAGATTATTATTTTTAATGTAGTTGGTTCAAGTTTCAATAAAATAGTGTAATATTCTGGCAGAATTTATTAGGAACCATCTAGTAGGTAACATTTCTGCCACAGTTTACGTATCATTCAGTACAGCAGTTTAGTCCGTGTTTTTTTTTTCTTTTTCTAATCAGGGATGCGCGCGCAAAGAGCTAGCGATCCTGGTGGAGAAAATAAAATAGCTGAAGTCATTTTGAATTCGTCCGTACCCATGAGGTCAACGCAGTTTTGCTTTCCTGAAGGCGTTTCTGATCCTCACAACAACAACAACAAAATATTTATGTTTACAGGATTTCACTGTAAACCCAAAGTAGAAAAGTTTGAAACATTGCATTGGGCACATAAGGTTCTACTTTACTTCGAACATGGACAATGGACATGGACAATGGACATGGACAATATAGATTTTAGTCGGGAGCGTCTGAGCAACGAAAGTGGTCAGTAAAGTTTGGCTCGGGGTCATTTTCTTCATCTCTGTTCACATGAGCATTTTTATTCTTTCGGTTTAATATTTTTATTTCTAAAAATTCTATTTCTGACTGGAAAGCTTCTTTAATTTCTTTAATTTTGAAAATTCTGTAGGAATTTCCTTTTATAATTCATTTACTGCATTTTCTGAAATCGTGAACAAATGCTTCTAATCCTTGAGCCTGCAAGTGTCTGTCTTTAATGAAAATATTGGCGTCATTGCGTTTTTCAAATACCACTCCTACTGTAAACATTCCTTTTATTTCTGACATGAAAGTTCTTGAATTTCTTCCAGGGAAAGTTTCCAATTTTTTAAGCATTGATGTAAGTAAATGTTTTGTATCTATTCTTACACTCCTTTTTGTGGAATCGATGTCAATTACATGTCGCTGAATTCACTTTTATTAGTATAGATTTCTGTCTCCTAATAGTGGTAAAATATATTCGGGAGAGGATCCAGTAACATGTTACTGAAGGCTCGAATTAAATACATGTCAATTACATAAGAAATCGTCATGTCGTACAGTCATGTCATAAGAACTCGATTCGAGTAATAAGTAATAACGTTTACACAACGTAACAAGTTTTTAAACGTGTAAAACATATTAATAAAAAATAACAATCACTTCTTTCTCCAGACGAGTGATGGCAAAATCAAGGTACTTACCATTGGTGACACTCACTCCATGGCGCGGGTCACTCAGTAAAATCTTCCCTCCATGTCGCAAACAAGAGATCCCCAGAGGAAGTGTCTCCTAAACATACACATGAAAAACGATTTTAAAAAATCAGGTACATTTATTACTTTCTCGCAATCTACTACATAGTATAAAGTATTTTAATGCTATAAGCTAAAGAATTTTAATTCTGTTAACTAACATTTCGGCTTTTATTTTTTGTTCACATCCTCTTTTTTGCAAGATTAAAATAATTAATATCCTTTTATGAGCATACAGCTAATTGCTTTGGCAGCCCCAGCGCTATAGGAAAACATAAAGAGAATAGATAATTTTCTTTCACGACACAAATTGCGTTTGACAACTAGTTGCGCTTCACAACAGTCGATAAGCTTGTGGTATGCTAGGGTGGAATTATTCACACTACTGCCAAAAGTAGTGAATTTTGTTATTAAGCCAGTCTTTCTCAAGGAACATAAGTAAAGTGAACAAAAGATGACATCTAAACATATCTTAATTCTAAACCACCAAATAATTATGTAGAAATTATTCAGTAAAATTTCCACTATGAAAGAAACATCAAAATTCCTGTCGACATATATAGGCTACAATACATGGATACATTAGATTCCCATTCATTTCGACGCATACATTAGATTACAATGACAATGAAAAGAAAATTATGGACTTTACCACAAATAAAAATACGCAAATAGTAATACAAAAATAAATACCCTGAAATATGCATTTAATTATATCATAAAACAGCCATTATTTTACCAGCATGGATATTACCAATGGTTGTTCATAAGGATGTATCAGAAACCTATTTTACAGAAAATCTAGAATAAAAAATATTGAGATTCTTAGTTAATGCACTAGTTACATTTTCGTGGTACTTATCACGATAAGAGATCGATGGAGGTACTATTGCTCTCAGAATTAAGACATTTGAACATTCGAATAAAAAGCCAACATCGCTTTGCTATTTTGTTTTGGTCGAACTGCTTATTAACAACTATTCAATAATAGTCTGCAGTTACGTTCACATAATTTTGCATACTAGGTATTAAAGCGGTTCTATCGTTACGGCTTTCACGCTGTAGTGATTCGGAAAATATTGAAAACAAAAGCGAAGAAGAATTATTTAATCACTTACTTTCAATTTAAAGGTATTTTCAATGATATTCCCTACTGAGCGCAATCAGATGTTTTAACAGCTTATATTCTTCCAGCTATATCATTAGACGTTTTTTCTTTCTTATGTTGTTCATATTCAATCAGATAGGTTTCAAGAACGCGCGGTTCCGCCCCAGCATCATTTCCTTTCTCGTTTTCGCGCGAGGCAGTGAATAGCAAGAGACACAACACGATTTACGAGAACAAAAGAACTTTTAGTTTCATCTTGCATTGTGAAAACGTGGACTGACAAAACAAAGTAAAAGAACGGAAAAACATAGAAGATAAGTTGGAGCTATTTCCGAGAAAAATGATATTTTAGGGCATAAAAACAGAAGCTGTGAGTTTCCGGGAAACTGTCGAGACCAAAGAGCTAATATTTCATAAAAATTCACATTATGTACAAAAATACGTGTGATCTTCCACAATATAAGGGTCTCAAATGGGATTCGTGTAAATGCACATTTTCGTGTTCGGCACTTCAAGAAGTTGGAGTACAAATTATCCGATAATTTCCTTACAATTTATAATAGTGTACATTTTAGGTACAATTTCCGTTTCACATGAAACCGGGAGACTGCGTCATGGATGTTTACTTCCACTAGTTACAATTCCGTCCACCTAGTTGTCGTTGGCAGTGAGACAGAGAGGTTTGAGCCACGGAAGTGGAAATGAGTCCCCACCGAAGGCCTTGTCAATTCGCCGTTCAGTCCCGCCATCGGGGCTCCAAGCATTGAAATCGGAGCTCCCCCTGGTGGAGGGAGGTCGGGGTGAACGGGAGGGGGAGAGGAAGGAAGCTAAGGAGGAAGGAAGAAGGGAGAAAGGGAGGGCGAAAGGGAGTGAGTGAATGAAGGAGGGAGAATGGGTGAAAGGAGAAAGAGAGGGAGGGAGAAAGGGAGTGAGGGAGGGAGAAAGGGAGAATCGTTCCGTGAGTGCGCCCTTTCGCCCGCCCACTGGACGACAGTCTAAAGCAATTAAACGACGCACCTCCGGTACTTGAGGGAGTGGGCTAGCGTGAGAGAAAAAACGAATTCACCACAAGGCATTTCCAAGGAACGTACCTACAAGCAAAATAAGCGCTTCTAAGTGGCCCTCACCTGAAGGAGGAAGGGGAGGCACACCCGAAAAAAGATGAATCGAAATAATATAATAATAATAATATAATAATAATAATAATAATAATAATAATAATCAATAATAATAATAATAATAGATTTAAGTGTTTTTTAATCAGGATGATTTTTTGTTGTGGCACAGACGTGATTTTGTGCTTAAGGACTACCTTACCTAATTTTGGCCCTGGCTAAGCCCTGTTTAGTATCCTTTGATAGAAAAATTACATATAGGGACAAATTTAAGATCTTCTCTTTCTTTCAACTTAGAATATGTGTGTTATATATATTATATTATATATATATATTAATATATATATATATATTATATATATATATATATATATATTACTGGAGCAACAATTCTTCAGACACCAAACACTAGAAAAGGTGTTGTTCCTAGAATGTAACACGTGAATAGCAAATATAAAGCCGCATTGTCACATGACGAAGGTCTGTCGTAATCAGTGACGCCTCGGAGTAGAGAAGTACAGTCGGCATCGCGCACAATCAGTTCAAGAGAGGAACTAATAAATAATTGCTTTTGTTTTTATTCCAGCATAATTAAGAGCAGCTTTTTTCCTGCTGCAAAGAATCGTTCATAATCGGTGTATTTTACGGGCAAAAATGAGACGTATATTAGATTTTATGTCACTGGGAATGATTGCCTCATCACACATTCAGGCGATTGCTACAATTGTAGCGGGAGAGAATTCGGGGGAGGTTAGAGCTAAACGGAACAGGCTCCGACTCACGCGGGGTTGTACTCGCAGATGCTAATTACCTCGAGTCGTGCATCAGGGGAAGCTTTGTTCTCTTGCCAGAATTAGCTTGATTCTCTATAAATAGGTATAATGGCTGTAATTGGAAAGAAAGACAAAAATTAGTTAGTGTGGAACTTCGTTTATAAATGTTGTTTTATTATTATATTAGTGACAAATTTGAAAACCTCGCCTCGCTTAATGCTCCGATTCGCTACTTTCAAAACATGTACTATGCAATAAAGGTTAAATTAATAAACTAATTGCATAACTATTTCATTCGAATTCTAAACTGTCTGCGATCTGTATTTCTATTAATTATTCCCCTCTGAAGTTTCCTGGGGGCATCTAAAGAAAACAGACCTCTTTTCGCCATTGGCCGAGGCTGCATAGTTTTATTTCTTTCGTAAGCAACTAGGATTGCTGCGCATTACGGGAAATTATCTTAACGATATGTCTAAAAATCGATTTCAAAAGAAATGTTCTCAAATATCCTTTCCAACATGCGATTCGGAATAGACATATAGTAATATTTAATGTACTTCAATCTTCAAAACGTGTTAACAAGGTCATTAACGACAGTCGTTGGCAATGCCATTAGTACTTTTGTGCCCAACAGAGCTCTCCACTCCAACTCGGTTTCATTGGGAATTGGCAGCAAGTGCGGTCTGGAGATCTTGAGACCTGGAGAGGCTAGCGGGGAGATGACAGTCGCAGGGACGCAGGGGGAGGCCAACATCTCAGGCGCATTTAAATTATAACGCTCATGTCCGTACAGTCAATGAGAGGTGTTTTTTGACACTTTTTCATTTGTGCCAAACTAAATGTGTGATTCGTGCTCTGTGAGTTTAACGCGTTGGAAATTATTTCACTTGTAATTGTTCATTTACAAAAACTTATGGCCTTACTTGAGCTGGAGATCATTGTATTCTGTATTATTTTTGGTCATTTGCCCACGTGGAGAATGTTCCGCTACTATGAATAGAATTATCAAATGATATTCTTCATATACCAGGTTATTCTGTTTCGTACCCTAAGATTTTCATAAAAATTTCTTACTGACTATTACATCGGATATTCAACTTAAAAACGGGAATATTTTCGTTGAACTAGACGAGTAAAATGTAAGTTTGTGGTAATTGAAGAGTATTTCTACTGTGAAGAATAAAATGTAAGATTTTGTCAAAATTCTTATCATTCTCAATTCGGCGAAAAGTATAAAGAGTAAGGATAATCAGCAAGAGGTAATATGATGGTTGAACGAAATGAATGAAATATAATATGTGGATAGGATAATAATCGCGACGATATTTAACGACGAAATGAGAAGAGAATAAGATCGGAGAACAGAGAGATGGATACGGAAGTTCGGAAATAGGGAATGAGCAGGCTGTGAAGGATAATAGCACACAGAAGACAGTGGGGTATTGTCTGGAGCGAAATCGATGGGAATCCGTGGAACCGTCTGTCTGGAATGGTGGGAGGAATCAGCAGATAAGCAAGGGGTTGGTCTACTATAAGGAGGGGAATCCTGATAGTCGAATGCGAAGTTTGAATAGTAGTAGGATTTAACTCGATGATGATGGGTTGAAGGTTGGTGGAGTGTCCAGGATTAGAGTAATGATGGCTATATCTGGGTGGCGTCATGAGGAGTGTTAGAAGTATGGGTTCAACTTTGCTTTTTATAAGGACGCGTATACTGGAGCGGGCAGTGCACGAACAACCATATTTATCAGTTATGACAAGAACGCGATGACATGAGTTTCACACCTCTAGTTTGTCTACCATTACAATTAACATGAGGTTCTCGTGGACTCTGAGAAAGCGAAAGTTGTTTTATGCTAGAGCGCTAGTATAGAGATGCAGACGGGAAACACTTTTACATAAGACGAGGAAGCAGCTCGCAGATAGAAGCTGTATAAGCCTCGCGCGGGTGTGGGGGACAATGAAGTTTGAGAGACGGCGGAACAAAGCCACGATGGTGGGACGGCAACAACTTCTAAAGCGAGAGGTTTTTGTATTTAGAATCAGAATTATGCTCACATAAACGTGCATGCAAAACGGCATAACGATTTGAAGGCGCTTGTTTACAAGAAACTCTTTGAACGGATATGGGCGAGTTTTTGGACGAAGGGGTCGATGGCTATTTCGACACTCATTCACACTAAACTAATTTGAGGAGCTCTGCTTCGGTGTATGTAACCACGTAGAATAATTCGCGATTATCTTAACGAAAAGTTGGCTATATTTATATAAAATAAATATATTTACTATCTAGTAAGCTCAGAAAGTAAGAAAAAGACTCTTCAAAACTTATTATTTAAAGAAATATTTTAAACTATTAACTATTGATTAAAATGTAAAATAATGCGAGTTAGAATAAAAGTGGGGATAGGACGGTATAAACAATCGGGTTCTTTGAAATCCGGTGTTCTATGGCCTGTCAGATTATATCAGTTTTTGTTCACTTAACACGCCACACAGAACTTCCCATTGCTTCGACATTTTTTTGTATCGATCTTCCATTTTGACAGATAAATATTTTTGTGACGGTATAGGAGTAACGTAAATTAGTCATAGAAACTACTCCTAACCTCTGAAGCACACCCTGATAATTTGGCGGCAACTAACAATGAATGTTGACTCTCGCTCGACGGAAAACTTTCTACAGAGGATGCGGTCTTCCGGTCGGTGCTCGATCTGTTTTTATGACTGTAAAATATCACCTACTGGCATGAATTAAATTGGTTCTAACTGGGAAGGCAAGAAATCATTCAAGAGCAGTTCGTTTACTAGAACATCCACCAAGCAGCGCTCATTAGCCCAAGGTTCGTCAAATGATTGATTGATGGTTCGTGACGTCACTTGGGAAGATTAGTCCCGTAATGTGTCGCGCATGTTTTATTGTTGGAGGTGGTTGTGATGATTCTTCTCGCGGGATGCGAGATCTGGCGCTGACTAGTGGGCTTTGCGGGAATTTCTCATTATTTCTCAGATAGCTCTTTATTTATTGTTCTTGGGTAATTTTAAAACTTTTCTACAAATGCCATCATGGAGAGGATCTAGTCCCTTCAAAAATTCGCATTCTGAAGAGCAATGGGAATGGGTAATATCAATGTAGGCTTTTGTGTTTCTATTTCGCTATTATGTCCGTTCCATTTCTATTCCAGACCTTGAAAAAATAACTTCGGACAATAAACTGAACGACCGATTCTTCCTAATAATCTTCTTGTTTTTGATCATTATCGGTTTGCCTGTTGTCCCTACTGTAATCCCTTTGGAATAAAACAATATCATCTTACAGTCGTAAAGGAAATCAAATTTCACCTGACAGCATCTTTGTCGTAAATTACTTGGGGGGGGGGGGTGAGAGTGTTTCGATCCGAAGGTTATTGGTGTTGAATCAAACGGACGCAATGACAATTCGCTATTTAATTATTCAAAAGATTATTCTCCGTATATTTGACAAACGTCAGACAATTTTAATATAGCGATTTTACTAACCAGTAAGAAACTTAATTGGTCTTAAGTTGTTTCCTAAGATGTATACGCCACGTTAGATCTATGTTTTTATGTGTCGAAATGAACTTGTATTTTTTGACTTTGTAGCTTCGTATTATCCAATTTGGATTTCCAGACTGGTCGTAATTTCTCTAATCAAACTTTAGATAACAATATATCTAGCTTTTTCAATGTTCTGGATATATTCCATAATCTTATTGTGTTAAATATATGAATAAATAGCCTTCTACTGCTGTTAATGTGCATAATAATTCTATAATAATATTGCAGTCGTACTGAAATGGGAATTTGCAAGCAACTTCAATTGGCGCAATTTCCTGCAGAATAATTCGTACTTAAAAGATATTTAAGATTACTAATCGAGCGCCTTAGTTCTTTAATCCGGCGTAACCCGTGTGTGCGTCCGCGTGCGCTCGGTTTCCAAAACGGTTGAAGAGAACTCTATCCCGCGCGCCGCACGCACCAACTGTCCGGGGAGTGCGGCGGTGCGGGCGGCGGCCGGGCGCGGGCGGCTGGGCGCTTGGCCTGCAGGGCGGAGTGGGGAGGCGCGAAATCGTTGGTCAGCGCGTAAGCTCTCTCCGGGCGGAGGAGGACAGGTACGCACGAATCGCTCTGACGAGGGTCGAGTAAACAAAAAAGGAATCCAGGTGGCAATTTCGATAGGATTTCACACCCCAGTGTTTGTATACAACACTTTCATTTTCCGTCTCTGAGCAACGTAGCGGTGCTCAAGGCATACGGGGCTTGTATATTCGAAGCATTTGCATCAAAATGAGAATATTTTGTAAAACATTGATATGAGTTTTTATTTGAAACAATGTTGCAATGAATTTGTTAAAAAATGCCACGTATCATTAGAATTACTTTCTTGAACAGGTTATCCTGGAGCATAGTGATATCCTGTCAGTGGCGTCACTGCATCATGATCATATTAGAAAGACGATGTAAATTGTTGCTGAGTCTGCAGTTGTAAATAGTGTTTACTGATACATGTTTGCTTGTTATTGCTTCGATAAGGAGCTGATGTGTAAGCATAATTTACCTGGATGAGGGGATAGTGGGTACGTAAGGAAATATAAAAACAGTTGATGATGCTTCATGTTCTTTTACGGAGAGAACTATGGGAATGGACATTGAAAGACAACCAAATCCAAGTTAACATTAGTTCATTAGTAAGTAAACTTTATCATTTAATTAC
>BOPP01000130.1:971415-1005911 GCA_017312745.1 Gryllus bimaculatus
CCGCTCCATCCTCTGCGTGCGTCCCCTCCCCTCTCCCTTCCGCCGGGTCATTTGGAAAGTTTTTGTAGCCGAGAGCAGACGGACCGCAAAGCGGAAGGAATCGGCGGAGGAGAGGGACGAGAGCGAGAGCGAGGGCGAGGGCCAATGTACGGGCGATGGTGAGAGAGAATGCGAATTGAATGATAAATGGATTAGTGAATCCGGGCGCGTCAACTGCAATGTTCATTAGGATCGTAAGTGTAGTGAATGTTTTTCCTCGGGAGTTTGCTGAGAACCAGCTCCGAACTACCTGTTGGCTAGCGGGGTTTCGCCAACCAGATATTTTCCATCAGCGGGACACCGCCCAGACGAGACAAGCTCTAAGTTTCTGACCAGTCTCCCGGCATGTATGGTATTGTTTTTCATGTAATTGGAAGTGTAAGTAAGGGGCGAAGATTGGACACGGAAGAGGAAAAAACGATAGCGTGCGGACTGGATCCCGTTTGTTACAGTACTGTTCTGGCATTCGTCTGGTGTTGATCAAAGAAACCACCAAAAACTGCCGATCAGAGCTGGCGGCCGCTAGAATTTTGCCACAACACAGCGACTAATTTCGATCTAGGTAGCTAGTGTCAAAAATCGCCTCGCCGCGCCATCTTGGATCGAACCCAGAACTTTCCTGGTCAGAAGCTCTTTAGTGACATCAGTTGATATCCAGAGCTACCTCTCCCGATACGTGGACAGCGGCGAGGATGAGGGCGAGGGCGAGGACGCGTTCTACAGAGCGATGGCGATTGCGCGAGCGCGGGCGAAAGCAAGGGCGCGGGCACGGGCGAGGGTGAGGGCGAGGGTTAGGGCGCATGCGAGAGCGAAAGAGCAGACGAGAATGAGGGCAAGGGCGTGTGTGAAAGCGAGACTGAGGGCGAGGGTGAAGGCGCAGCTGAGAATGAGGGCAAGGGCGAGGGCAAGTGCGTGGGCGATGGTGAAAACGAGGGTGGGGGGCGAGGGCGTGAGCGAGAGCGAGAGCGAAGGCGCAAACAGAAAATGTGGGCGAGGGCTCGGGCGTGGGCGAGGTTGAAGGTAAGAGTGCTGGACAAGACGAGGGCACGGGTGAGGGTGAGAGTGAGAGGGAGGGCGATGATAAAGGCGGAGGTGCAGGCCAGAGAGAGGGTGAGCATTTAACAGGTCAACATTTCGAAAGTCAACACATTCGGAATACTTTTTATATATCAGGAAGAATCATTTTAAATGTTTATTACAAGTTTATCCACTTCATGTGTATTCCATGAATTTCAAAATCGACCATCTCAGCATTCGCCCGAAGAATCAAGGAAATTGAACGAAAATCCTGACCGAGTTAGAGGTCATTGACTCAGAAACTAAGAAGAACTAGCTCAATAAAGAGAAGCTTACGAGAATCTCGTGGATGAGATTTGGAAATTATTCGTACATTTCTTCTTTGTGATCTAAACTTCTGGGAGCTAGACGATCTATTTCTCCGGAATATTATAACGTATCTCAGGCGAGAAAACGGTGTATGAAAACGGTGTCCTGATAAGGAATGCGACATTGATGTCGATGTTTTAAATCATCATGGATGTACTCATATTTAAAATCGTTTTTTAGAATCCCACGTTCTTTAACTTTGATGTTTTGTCTTCGATGTTTTTGCATGAATGACATTTCATTTTTTAATTAAATAATTACATCATAATAAAAGGTTGTAATAATTTCCAGATATTCATAAATTAAAGATTCTTCTGATCAAAGTTACCATATTAAAAAAATAATTGAAATCGAGTTATTGAAGAAAACTAAAAAAAGTAAAGCATTGTAAAATCTAATAAATGAAATCTATATTATTTTTTGATTTATCCATTCAGTTAATTAATCTCATCATCTTTTGACATTGTGTCATTTAAATCTCAATTAAAAAGTAATAATCGCAAGAAACATCAAATTAAATCCCCTGCGCATGAATATTGTCACTAATGTAGTTTTAAAAACATCGATAGTTTTGACACGATGTTTTATTAACATCAATGATTAAAAACGATATTTTACTGTCTATGTCGCGTCCATTTCCTCATTTCGACGTGAGGCAAGGGGGTCCATGCGATTTGACGCTTGGGGCGGCGCCATAGTCACCTAGCAGACTCGGGTCACCAAGAATTAAAAGTGAACTTGAACGGCGCACCCCAGATTCCGCCAGCTTCCTCCTCTTGGCGAGACATGGTGGCTAGAGACCCGAAGTAAACTCAACTCCTAACATAATAACACACTCACATCTTATAAATTGAAAAATAAAATTCTTTCGTCATTTTAATTAATCAGTAATTTTAATACTCATACAATTATCCCCTTCTTATTTATACTTTTATTTAGCTTCATATTTGGCTTGCTCAGTTTTTAATGTAATACGCAACAGTACCTACACACCTCTGAGCTGCTCATACGAGAACGCGGCTGGTAATAATTTTTGATAATTGGGGGAAAACGTGTTGATGGTGACATAAAAAATACTACGAAATAACAGACCGAGATTAAGAAACAAATTACAGTAACGTACTCGTAACCATATCTACTGTTCTCAGTCTTTTGATTCTTTAAATTCTGCTGATTTGAAATACAAATATTGGTCTTTATACGTTAAACTTTATAATATTTCTCGTAAATAAAAATAACTGAATTTTATGTACCCCTTTTGCAACCGTTATTTATACTTTCAATATATACCTCAATTAGTCCAATTTCACTTAATAATACTTTTAAAACTACGGTTATCTTCACCTTGAACATTTTAGGTGAACGCCTTTTCAATTATTTGTTGCGTGCACTTCCCTGATTAGATTCGTCTGCACTCTTGGCGGTATCCTGGACCTCCATGTAAGTTGTCTTCATGACAACGACTGAATTTCGTCCTTATTCTGTTTTTTCCCTTACAGTTTTTATAATTTTGCCATTACTAACATTGTTTATCGCGATTATCTGTCCTGTATCATTTTGCGGGTCTACTTTATTTGTCATACAAGACCATTCATTTTTTTACACATAAACGAGTTGTATACCAATTTCAAATTCCCACAACCACAATTCAGTTCTCCAGCCACAGCAGAAAGCGTTTCTAGCACTATCAAAGGTTGAATTGGCCAAGAAACAAGTCGAGAATGAAGCTCAAATTTGAAATTCCCACCACATCGCGCCGTTCACTTTGCAGACAATGCACGATCTTGGCTACGTAAACGAGCGCGAGAACTTTTCATTAAATTAACAATTATTACGGGACGAGTGGCCTCTCGCGGACTAAATGCTGCTGTTGAGTGTGTGTTTGGAACGACAAAAATGGCATTATGTGGTTGTGGGCAAAAAATAACTGCTCTTAGACGAAACATGTGAATACAGAAGCGTGTTTCGTCCTCGTTGCATGACACCAGCTGTGTCATATGCAACGACGTTCTGAGAATCTCGTAGTCGTAACATCAGGTATTGCGTATTAATATTGCGGACAAATGTTTGTATTTTTCAGTCCAAATTAAAACTGTTTCTTAATTTTTTGTTGTTTTTTTCGAGATCCTGGGTACCTAACAAATTCATTGTCACGTCTCATGTGGTCGGAGTCTTCATAGTTGTTTTTCATGTGCGTAATTGAAACTTTCTAACGTAAATAAACATACCATGAAATGCATTTACGAGTACTGAATTGGTAACCCTGCCATTGGCTTCTGAGTAGAGATGAGAGGTTTTCGTTTACAGAATGTACTCTTGTTATTCAATCGTTCGTGACTGGGACAATATTTACCGACTTCAACTGTCTAGCCTCAAACGGTACTACTGGCCATTTCCATACTGCGTTCAGAACTACTGGACATTTCAAGAAAATTAATAATGGATGAAGGAAGCACGAAAAGGTAATCCCAGTGAGAACTATTACCTTTCTCGAGAAAGCATTTCCCAACTGCAGAAACTGTTTAGGAAAACCAAGCACGTGCTCCTGTATGCATGAACCGGAACGAGTAATAGTGAAAGAAGCGAGAGACAACAATCTGAAAAACTGTCAGAAAGATGAACAGACGATCACGATCAAAAAGATAGGCTTCACGTAATCTGTTCAGGTTTTTAAATCACAAATGTAAACGACGCTTATTCTATTTCCATTACGATAAAAATGGTGTGACCTACTTTATTTGATTTTTTCATTTATTTATGGAACAACATAATATTGAATATCCCAGCGTTTTTGTTTTTGGACCAAATATTACATTTTATATACTTCACGGATTGAAACGAGATAAATATCACATACTAATTACATTTGTTTTATTGAATATTTTGAAAATGAAACTTACCGTCCATTATTCATACATCCACAGCTTTGGACGCAACACGCATGTTATACTCGATAAAACTCCAATAACGATCATTTATAGGTTCATTACTTGCGTACATTTCTAATTTATTCGTTGAAAATGTCGTTTACTATTAATTCTTTTGTGAGATTCATAATCTGCAGATCTGTAATATCTTCTATCTATACATATAGAATGTCACTGAGAAAATTTTAGTTTCAAAATTAAGAAAAATGTATTTTTAATTGTTGAATTTTTTAGTTGAGTAAAAATCATTTTACATTTTTGAGCCAGAAACCATAGCTCGTGGAATTAAACAGAATATTTTCTATTACATTGATATTGGGTTTGAGAAGTTAAATGATTCTACACACAGTTCGGACCCTCCTGAGCTTCGGTCCGAAGGGTAGCGGGTTCGAGTCCCGCCTCTCATGTATGTGTGGTCGCGGAAGGCCTCGCGTTCTGTTGATTAGAGATCAGAACCCACAAAGTGTGGTCAAATATGCGTCCCATCGGGGCGCAATGGGGTAACCAGTTGTAGGATGGAAAAATCCCTAACACGATGTGTTTAATTGATTGTTTAGTGATTCCGGGCACGTCTACTACCAAGGTTATTAGTTCCGTAACTGTAATGCACGTTTTTGCTCCGGAGGTGGCGGTGATCTTTCCCCGCTGGATGGCGAGATCAGGCGCCGATCTACCGTTAGCTAGTGAGGTTTTCTTCAACCAGGTATCTCCCACCAGCGCGGATCTCCCGGCACGTGTGGTGGTGGTATAGCGCGTGTTAGTGTAAGTGTATATATAAGGGGTGAGAACAGGACAAGGAACAGGAAAGTGAGATAGCGCACGTTTGTTAGGGTACTGCTCCGGCATTCGCCTGGTGTTGATCGCAGAAACCACGTGAAACTACCGACCGGGGCAGCCGGCCGCTAGAATTCTTCCCCAGACAGCGACTGAATTCCACCTAGCTAACAATCTAGTGTCGAAAATCCCACCACTGTCGAGACACGAACCTAGGACACCCCTCCCCCCGGTCAGAGGGACTGCAGTGACAACATATGATGCCCTGAGCCATCTCTCTCGGTACTATTATAAAATATAGGGAATATATTATTAATAAGGAAACCAAAAAGCCTCTGAGAGAGATAGGTTTCTCTCTTCCACTAATGCGATAACTCACTCTCGTGTGATTTGATTGATAATGGGCAATGCTGATGCGAGTCAAGACGGACGAACGACTTGTAAAGAACGCCAGTTGGTCATCTCCAACCGGGCGTCTCCCTGTGGGTGTGCGTGCGGTGTGGCTCCCTGACGAATTCCGTAGGCGCAGGCAACGGAGCCGCAGGCGCAGGAGCAGGCAGGGCAAAAAGCCACCGCGCGGGCTGCGGTCTCGCCCCGCGCCGGTAAAGCGCCTCGGTCGAAGCAGCCGGTGTCGCCCTGGCCGGCGAAGACTCCGCCCCCGAGGCCGTTGCCCTCGCCACGCCACGCCGCGCCACGCCACGCCGACGCGACGCCCAGGACTACGCACGGCACGACACCGGGTCATAGGGTTGCCAACTATGTTGAATTGAATTGAATTTGCCTTATTTTTCATGGAGAGACTCGGGCCATCAGGCAGGACTTTCATGTTGCAGGACTTTCGATAAGAAGAAAAAAAGAAGGAAAAAAAAAGCAACAGATTTCTTTTTATAAATATTTAATTTATAAAATTCTGCATTTCTAGATCACGCATATCTATACAAATATTGTAATTTTCAACGCATATATTATATTTCAGTCACTAGAAAGAGAATATATACTGCATGTCTGTGACATGTGCGTATTTCAGCGTTTAGAAAAAGGAAATTCGTGTTTTCTATTCTACGTTAAACATTAAACGATACACGTAGCAGATTTAGTAACATGATAAAATAAATGACAACACATGTTAAACATTTACTAAAAGGTGGACATTTAAAATGCAAGGGAGGGCGAGAGAACAACCAACGTCAATGGTGGACAGTCCTCCTAGATGGAGGTCGTTTGGCTCATCACATTGGGAGAGCAAGCTCAGTGCCTGTGGCCGAGATGTACCAGGGTTCGAATTCTGACGGACGGCATTTTCTACTCTAACAACACAGCTAGTTCGAATCCAGCCGCTGTCAGGAGAGGAATTCAAGCGGCCGGTTCCTTCCGTGGTTTCTCCGGTCAACACCAGGCGAATTCCGTAGCACTATTCTAACAAAGGAGCCACGGACCGTTTGTTGTCGACGTTTCGACCATCCCGTCGTTGTCTTCCTCAGGGCTGGTATCAATCCAGCCCTGAGGAAGACCACGACAGGATGACCGAAACGTCGGTAACACAGCCTCTTCCTGCTGCCGACAGCCGATGTGCTGTCGCTGGCCAATAAGCGAGCAGCTACACTTGCTGGGCGGTGGCGCTGCCCCGGCGCACGTTGGGGGGAGTGTGGGTGACTAAGCACCCCCACTCAAATTCCGAAGGTGGAAACGGCAGATTAAAAAATGCAGCCGAACATGAAGGGATTAGGATTGCACACGGGACTTATAGAAACTGAAATTAGGCGCGGGCCATGTACGAATTTGTATTACCCACGGGGAATTTGGGAATTTGAATTAGCTGCATGACATATAGGAATTGGGATGTACCGCAGGGAGAGGTGGAGATGGATTTACCCCGAGGGTATCAAGGGAAATGGAATTAGCCGCGGGGCATGTAGGAAATGGACAGCCCAGATCACGCACATGACTCTGGCCGCGGAGGCCTACGACGTCACGAAGAGGCTGACGGCCACGGAGAGTCGTTGAGTGAGCTTGGATTGTAGGATCATCATTTGAAGTAGTCTTCGTCTTTTGTCTGCGTATCTGGAACACATCACGCCCCTGGTTCATTCTTCTGGTTGTGGGTACTTCTGGAAATTTCTTTGGTAAACGATCGACCGTTACGTCCCTTGGTCTTTCTTTTGTTTACGTGTTTCGACTCAGCTAGACTCGAAGATTCGCCTCTGGATCCGCTGCACATCAGCCGCCTCTCATCGCTTCGCCCGCAACGCAACAGAGCTCGCCCGGGGCCTGGGGACACGGATCTTTCAGTGCGCAACCATCACGGACGCGTTCACGCCGCTACCGTGCACCGGTACGTCGCGGCAGGACCGAGCCGGCAAGCATTACATAACTTTCGCTGTACTGCACATATTACTTCGGATATACATACGTATACGGGAAAGTAAAAATATTTTTATGATAATAATTCACAGACGTATATATACTCAAAATAGATGATGCTCGATTTTCCGCAGCATTACATAACTTTCGCTGTACTACATATATTACTCTGTATATACGTATGTATACGGAAATGTAAAAATATTTTTATGATAATAATTCACAGACTTACATACTCAAAATAGATGATCCTCGATTTGTCCGCAGCATTTACATAATCTTTCGCTACCACTGCATATACTACTCGGTATATAGTAATTTTATACGGGAAAGTAAACAATTATTTTTTATGATAATAATTCCGGACTTCACTCATATCCAAAATAGTTTTATCTCGAATTTGATTTTCGATTATCTCGATTTTCTTTTTCAAGATCTGTAGAGTTAATGAGGAGATAATTTCCTCCTTCCTGAACATGTGATTTTTAGCTTTCCCGTATAGGTCGTATATACGGGAGTAATATACGTTATGTAGGGAAAAGTTATGTAATGCTGCGGAAAATCAGATATATAGAAATTTCAGCGAATGCACACGGGTTTTAGGATCCCTGATACGAAAAAGTCGTCGATCCGTCCCTCAGTCTGGATGTCTCTCCGTCTGTCTGGTGTATGTAAACAACATTAGCGCCTAAACGCATGTGTTAG
Source organism: Gryllus bimaculatus (assembly GCA_017312745.1). Lineage (NCBI taxonomy): Eukaryota > Metazoa > Arthropoda > Insecta > Orthoptera > Gryllidae > Gryllus > Gryllus bimaculatus. Next base: position 979,608 of record BOPP01000130.1, read on the forward strand.
GGTATAACTTTTCCAAATTGAAAAACGGTGCATTGGCCTCGCACACGCTCCGGATGCTCTGCAATGTTGAAAATCATTATTAGTTTTGGAGGTAATATACATGAATCCCGCTGGTACAATTTCGAAATTTTCTTAAAATGAACTCCATTTTTTCATAGCAATTTCTTGGAAGAAAGAGTAAATACATTATAAGGTGGCAAATGGTGGAATGCTTACTTTAAAATAGTTTTACTGACTTCCTTTATTTCACTGGGGTATGCATTTAGCGCTAAAGCCGGTGGGTTCAAGGTATCGTTCGCTCGTCCACGTCCCTTACCAAATTTTTGAGTTATCAAAACGTTTCTTTCAATATTGCTGGCAAGAATGAAAAATTGCTTTGAAATGTAAAAAATCCGTGTTATCGACGTTTTGTTTTAGCAACTTTTGGCACTGTATATTTTAAGTTTAAATTTCAGGCGAAATTAAAAAAAGGTTATTTATGTATTTTAAGAATATAAAATATTGACAGAAATAATTTTTTATACAGATACAAATAAATGTTTAAATATGTATTTTCGATACAAAATACAACTTACAAAATTATTGAAAATTTTTAAAAACATGTATTTTCGATACTGCCCCATCATCATGCAATGCCACTTTATCAAGATCATCCACTAATAGGCTGGTCATTATTCAACGAAGACATGGGAAGAGAGGCATTGAAAGGAGTAAAAAGAAACATTGCGAAGAAACAATACCCCATGCAAATAACACAGGACACTCAACTTCCTGATTCCTACTTAGTATGAATGAGAGATACCCAAAAAAATGAATACAGAAATCGTGGAGAGACAAGCCACACCAATGGGCAAAAATGCTAAAAAAAATGGACTAGATGCAGATCATTAAAATTCAATCCATTTTATATGGCTTTAAGGGGAAGAAATTAAGCCTGAACCGGACTCAGTTTGTAATAATGTTATAGCAGGCAAGATAAAGCGTTGAGAACACATTATGATAAAGTGGATGTTCTCCAATTCCCCAAATAATAAATGTGGTATCAGCCAGGGACAATACGAGACAATCATATTTGAGCAGCTTGTCTACATTTCAAAGCAATAGACCGAATACAGGAAAAAGACACGATAGGGGTGAGTAGTGACCTGCTACTGGCAGACCTTTTGAAGCACTGATTGAAATGAAAATACACGCCAACAATCGGATCTATTCTGACAATATATTTAAAACAAAAAATAAGGAGTAATTTAGATAAATTTGGAAAATATCTGAGGCTTCATGTAAAGTACGCCAAATTTTAAAGAAAGTCTTATGCACAATAGCCAGCATCTGTAGTCGAGTCAATTCGATTAGGAAATTGATTTTCGAAAAGAATCGCTATGTATATTTTAGGCGATATTTGGCTTCCACAGATGTAACTCGGAACGGACTGACCGGACTGACTTGAAAGACTGGATGACGTATTGACTGACGGACTGACTGACAGACTGCGCTGGAATAACAAATTGACGGACGGATTGACTGACTGATTGAGGGACTGACGGACGGACTGACGAACGGACTGACGGACGGCGGATGAACGGACGGACAGACCGACGGACGGACTGGACGCACGGACTGACGGACGGACTGACGGCGGACTGACGACAGACGTACCTGACGGACGGACTGACGGACGGAATGACGGCCAGACTGACTGACGTACGGACTGACTGAGGACGGACGGACGGACGGACTGACGGAGGACGCCTTGACGGACGGACTGTCGAACGAGATGACGGGATGACGGACGATGTTCGGACGGACTGACGGGATGGCGACGGACTGACCGGACGGACGGACTGAGGACGGACTGACTGACGACGGACTGACGGACTGACGGACTGACAGACTGACTGACTGACGGACTGACAGGACTGACGGGACGGACTGAGGCTTGAACTGACGGAACGGTCTGACGGACGGACTGACGGACGGACGGACTGACGGACGGACTGACGGACGGACTGACGGAGGTCTGACGGACGGACGGACTGTTGGACGGAGGACATGACGGACGGACTGTCCGGACGGACAGAACGGACGGAACTGACGGGCTGAAACGACGGACAGACGACTGGACTGACGGGCTTGACGGACGGACCAGACGGACGGACGAACTGACGGGGAACGGACTGACGGCAGGGATCGGACGGCCTTGACGACTGGACTGACGGACTGGACGGAACTGACGTAGAATTGACGGACGGGCTGACGTGGTCGAACTGACGGAGGACGGACTGACGGACGGACTGACGGAGGACTGAGGACGGGACTGACGACGGACATGACGGACGGACGAACGGCTGCGGACGGACGGACGGACCAACTGACGGACGGAACTGACGGACGGACCTGACGGATGGATTGACGGACGGGCTGACGGGGACTGGACGGAGGAACGGACTGGACGGAGGGACCGCACTGACGGAGGGACGGATCTGACGGACGGACCTGACGGACGGACTGAACAGACGGACTGACGGACGAACTGACGGACTTAGGCCGGATAGATTGACGGACGGGCTGACGGTCGGACTGACGGAACGGTCTGACGAGGACGGACTGACTGGACGGCTGCCGGACGGACTGACGGACGGACTAACGGGCTGACGGAACGGACGAACGGACTGACGGACTGGACGGACGGACTGACGGACGACTGACGGATGGATTGAACGGACGACTGACGGAACGGAACTGACGGACGGAAAACTGACGGAGAGACGGACTGACGGAGGGACGCACTGACGGGAGGGACGGACTGACGGGACGGGACTGACGCACGGACTGCACGGCGGACTGACGGACGGACTGACGACACCGGACTGACGGAACCGGACGGAGGGACGGACTGACGAACGGACTGACGAACGGAGTGACGACTGACGGACTGATGACGGACGGACTTATGACAGACTGAGAGACTGACGGCCTGATGACGGACTGACTGACGGACGGACTGACCGACTGACGGACGGACTGAGCGGATGAACTGACGGACGGGCTGACGGACGGGACTGACGGGCGCGCGCGCACTCGAGAGAGACTGACGGACGGACTGATGGACGGAAGCTGACGGAACGAACTTGACTTGTTGGACGGACGGACTGACGGACGGACTGTGGACGGACTGACGGACGGGCTGGAACGGACGGACTGACGGACGGACAGACGGACGGACTGACGGACGGCTGACGGACGGACTGACGTCTACGGACTGACCGGACGGGCTGAACGGCGGACTGACGGAGGGACGACTGACGGAGGACGGACTGACGGACGGACTGGACGGACGGACGGAGGGGACGGAACTGACGAAACGGACTGACGATGACGGGCTGACTGACGGACGGACTGACGCAGCTGAGAGGCTGACGGACTGAACTGACGGACTGACTGACGGACGGACTGACAGACTGACGGACGGACTGACTGACGGAACGGACTGACGAAGGACTGACGGATGGATTGGGCGGACGGGCTGACGGACGGACTTGACGGACTGAATGAAGGGACGGACTGACGGAGGGACGGCCTGAGAGGGAGGAACTGAACGGACGGAGTAACGGGACGGAACGGGACGGACTGACAGACGGACGGGGGACGACTGACGAACGGAGCTGACGGACTGACTGACGGACGGAAATGACAGACTGCGAGACTGACGGATGTTTACTGAGACTGAACGTAACGGACTGACGGATGAACTGACCGAACGGGCTGACGGACGGCTGACGGGTGGTACGGGACTGACGGACTGAACGGACTGACGAACTGACGGACTGACGGGCTGACGGGCTGGGGACCTGACGAACTCGGACCTGACGGACGGACTACGGATGACTGACCGGACGGACTGACAGACTGAGAAGACTGACGACTGACTGACGGAACTGACTGACGGACAGACTGACAGAACTGACGGCGGACTGACGGATGACTGACGGACGGGCTGAGGATCGGACTGAACGGACGGACTGACCAGACTGAAGAAGACTGACGATGGACGAGACTGACGTACGACTGACGGATGAACTGACGACGGGCTGAACGGCGGACTGACGGGTGGACGGACTGACGGGACTGAACGGACTGACGGACTGACGACTGACGATGACGCTTGCCGGCTGGCGGACTGACGGACGGACTGACGGACGGACTGACGGACTGACTGACGGACGGGACTGACAAGACTGAGAGACTGACGGACTTGACTGACGGAACTGACTGACGACAGACCTGACAGACTGACGGACGGACTGACGATGAACTGAGACGGACGGCTTGACGGAGACGGGACTGAGCGGACGGTGCTGGACGGACGGACAGACTGACTGACGGACGGACTGGCTGACGACCGGATGACGGACGGACGGAGGACCTGACGGACGGACTGACGGCGCGGACTGACGGCCGACTGAGGACTGACGGACTGAGGACTGACGGACTGACGGACTAACGGACTGAACGGACTGAGGACAGACGGTGCGTTAGAGGGTGGCCTCTTCGCGATAAAATCACTGAATCCTACATTATTACAGATTAATACATTAAGAGGGGAGGGCAGGCCTGTTACATTTACGTCTGGGAGTTGCAAGACTAGGGACAATCCGGCATTTTTAATAAGCGAAGTGATTTTAGTAAACCTTGAAACGTCAATCAGGGTGTGGCCTAGAGCTGATTCAGTATCCTATAGAACACATAGTTATAAATAGAAGTGGAAGAGAAGAGAAAATGAGAGAAGAGAAAATGACGAGAAAAGAAAATATAAATTAAAATTATGAAGAAAAATATGAAAGAAAAGAATAAGCAAAAAGACTGACAAGAGGGAACAAGGTGTACATTTTTGACTGGAGGTGAAACACAAACGCCCATCTCGGTGTGCATCTGGTGGTCTCTTATTGATAGTAATATATTATGTTTGTATCTGAAAAATAACATAATTCAGGAGCGGATCCACGGGGAGGGAAATAAGAGAAATGCCCGGCAAATTTTTCAGTAACTATTAATTTTAACTTGTCACGAAATTTGCAAGCAAAAAAAGTTTTTGTATAATTATTAAAACGAATAAAATCGTATCATAGCATGATCTGAGTGTTGCCTGCGACATTTTATAAAATATGTAATATGACACATTCGACCAAAAAATTTTGAATTTCTCTTCCCAAAATACATCAATGGATCCACCCTAGGTTAGTTAAATATTCCTGATATATAAAAGCTTTTGTTTATGTTTTTAATCAGCAAAAAATGTTAAAGTAGATAATAAGCACACATTAATATTTGCAACTGAAAGTATAAATGATTGAAGCTAAACGTATGTGAAAAATTATGTTAAAAAAATATCTGTTCAATTCCGTGAACAATATTACTTTCTATTCGTTCTTGTTCAAAAAATAGACTTTAATAATAGAGGTTTTTTAAATCAGGGTGACTTTTTATTGTAAGCCACAACATGAGTTTTCGCTTGAGGACCTTACGTTAACTAACTTTGGCCCTGGCTACACCCTGTCTAGATCCTTTGAAGAAAAATACAAGCATAAATTTAACATTATCTCACATACTAAGCGCATGGAACTAGATTGAGAACATTATCCTCGATTACACACGCTATCAGAGGATTGAACTGCACTCATCCGAATCTTCTTGGAAAAATTTACCTTACTGTAATTCTGACACGGAGTATTTCTCAATCATTATAATTAATATGTATTTTAGGCAATATGATGGTGACGTCAGGTAGCGTTCAAAACGTCGAGTGAGTACTGTAATTGATAACTAATCAAAGGCCATATCGTACTCAGGCGTTTGAAGCGCACCGCACAGTAACGGGCTGTCGTCAGCACGTCAGGCTGTGCTAAACACGCCGCTCGTATGTTTCAGTACAATTTCTGGAAAACGATATCACGAACATAAATGAAAAACGTGGGAAATCGTCGCTATTGTTGCTAATTAGTTGTGCAAAAACAACTTTCATGCTTTAAAACCATTACTGATAATGCCAAATTAGTCAAAAATTGAGAAAATCATCTGTAATGATTCTATTTGCTGATGTACGTTGTTTTATTTTTTTTAAGGAAATTGGGGAATGTTGATAGTATTTTTTAGGACGGTAATCACAAGGGTTTGGGGAGTTTTGTCGTGTTTGAAGTAGTCGTAGTACAAAAGCAAGTTTCCTTTACAATTAGGGTCTATTTCATTGACAGCGGATGCAAAAAGTCATTAAGGTCTTGTTAGGGAATATCGAATGAAGTATTTGACCTATCTCTCAAGTTCCAACATTTTTCAGCGTGTTCCATGCTGCATACAATTTGCTTGAAAAAGATCGTGATAAGAAAAAATTGTAGCGTTTCTGGCTTGTTGCTATACAAAATTTCCATCTCATTTCTAATCCCTTTCATTATCATAAGATTTACTAGATTTAAAATGGTTGTGCGTAGAGGTTCTTTCATAAGAACTTTTAACTCATTTGTAACTCGTGGAACAGGAAACCACAAGAGACAAGAAGTTAACCATGGAACATTCTTGTTAGACCGTTATGGAACATGGAACAGACTTGTTAGGCTCACTTAACACTAATTCTTTCGATTCTAACTAGTATTGTTGATAAACCTCTACGCACAAATTTTAAATAAAAGCTCGTTAACATCTATTATATTTTTATAATAGAACAAAATTGTTTTACAAAATGACGCCCTTAGATATTTTTACCATACAACAAATAGAAAAATGTATGGGATTTATCGAAAGACTTATTTAGCTTTCATCAAATATGAAAGGAGATAGCAGCACCACCTGGGGATGCCGGGACATATTTGGCCAAATTTCGCTTTACAACGCGTATATTCATCACATTTGGACGGTTGAAACTGCACTGGATACAGAAAGCGTGTCCCCATCCAGCTATACACCTACATTTTTTAAATTTCTAGACTGTAAAACAAACTTGAAAAATGAGTTACAGCAACCTTTGAGAAACAAATGCTTCACAGCGTAAATTGTACATTAGATCACCTGTTCACGAAAGTTGCGTTGACGCGCGTTAAATAACAAAAAACATAGGAAACTGCTAATGAACTCTTGCTGTTCCACAAAATATACTTAATCTACGACGTGCGTTGCCTGTAATGTAAATTCCTCTTCGATAGTGCTATGATCTATAGAATTTTCTTTTCCTGAACATTTCTCAACTTAATATCGCAATCCAATACTCTACACGTTTACTACGTTATTTCGTATCTTAATGATCGAAATTTTTAGGACAAAAATTACGTGCTCTCATGCTACTGCACAATTCAACTGATTTTTATTTAGCGTCAATATCAAATGTAATTTGGTAAGTTTTATTTGCGTGTAATTTGTACCTCCAATATTGAATTTGTTATACTACCACGTGTACTTTAAAATACTACTAACCTTCATGGTTTCCATTCCTGTTTGCTTTGTTCAGATTTTTGGGTTTTGTGTAGAAGTGAATATTGAACATTTAAATTCAGAACTATTAACTAAATTTATATTAATAAATTGCAAATTTACATAATTTTATTTCAATTAACGTTTCAAGGAACTAAAGTAAATTGTATTCTTCATAGACATGAAACAGTAAATTTTACTTCAATGTAGGATGTCAGGAACATGGTTATAACTTTAGGGAGATGGTATTTGGGAATTCTTTGCAAAGATCTGGAATAAAAGTTTCCATATGGTCAGTGACGCTCTTATATTTTCCCACCAGATCTTAATAAAAAATAACATCGTAATGTCTTAATCAAACCATTTTACAATGCTCTTGCACAACTTGCGTACAATTCAAGCACAAAATGAATTACAAATGATCAGAAAATAATGAAATTTATCACAAAAATCGAAACATACAATATTTTACATTTTGAAACTTCTTTCAAACAATTTTAAAAACCAAACTGGTGCACCAGGTACATAAAATAGTTTAGAGTAGTTGCAGACATCATAACACTTCTATTTTTTTTTCAGTTACTTTAAGCTCATACGTTTCGATCGTTAAGATTTAGCGTGACTAAGGTAAAAAATATTCTTAACGAAATCCATTTACTGAAAACTATCGCATTAAAATTAACAAGAGTTTGGCATTTCGAAACCTGCAACGAACTTTTCATACAATGTTATGTCTCATGCTTAATACAAAGTCTACATTTTCCGTTGCGTTCCTTTCGTACATCACATGATTCAAAGCTGCTCCTGTGGACCTTCTGAAACAAAAAAAGGTCGAAGACCTGCATTACACAACAGTATGTCATTGAATTTCACAAAACTAAACATCTTAACATTTGAAACAATTACGTTAAAATTCTGAATCTCTATTACATACTCATTAATACGTTTTTATTCAATCAATAATGGCGAAACACTACAAACGTTTGTCTCTGCTGTATTCAATCTAACTACGCGAAATAAAAAGAAACTAATTTCTACTTATTTATGGAAATCCAATTCAATACAAGTGAAATCATATCAAGTCAATTTATAATTATGGGTGTGTTACATTGAAAAGTATAATACTTTTGAACCTTAAGATAACTAATATTTATTGACATTTACTGGTAAGTCGATTTTGGAAACTTATCCCCATATGAAGCACTAGGGAGATCATAACGATTAAATTCATTTATATTGATCCTAACGTTTAAGGCATATGGGGGGGTGCAAAATTACTTTTTTCAGTAAACATAGGTAGAGTTTTCTCCTAACACATCGTAGCTCTAGGTCGAAAGCAACGCTCACCTGAAAACTGTAATTAAATGCGCGTTATGATTTCGTTCTTTTTTAGCTAGCGTTGTAAGAGTAGCAGCGTTTGAAAATCAAGGCCAAGAACTAGGAACAAAGTTCGTACTTTTAATAGCCATTTTTGAACGCGCCGAAGCACCAAACAATGTGCTTACGACCCTTACGTGCCACAGAATATTGGCAAGAGCAAGAAGAGCAACGTACACTGTGAGAAAGGAGTAATGGAAATACAAACTGACAGCTCATCGATCTGAACAGCACTAATTACTACACAATTTAATAAGCACAATCTTTTCTATTCTCGTACGATTGTTACTATGCTATGCACGTGTGCTAGCAATAAATAATTCTTATGCTAGAAATAAATAATTCTAGGTCGATGGACAAAAGACATAAGTCTGAAAAATTGAACGTTTCATTTTACGTATTCCAAGCAATTCAAATTTTTTTACGTTGTACTTCACTTCAATGCAAATATCTTGTCATAAAAAACTGAAGTTACGATTAAACTAGTTGGAATTAACATAAGAATTTTTGAACGAATGAACATAAGGATATTTACATATCTTTCCAATTCTTTACCAATTGAATATGGGGTTCCGCAAGGCTCGATCTTAGGTCCTCTCTCTTTCTGTTATAAGAAAACAATATGCAGTCTTCTACTAAAAACGGAAGAACGGTTCTGTTTGCCGATGACGCTAATCTTTTTGTAATAATTGTTTTTGTAATAACGAATTAATAGTTAATGAAGGAAAAACAGTTTCAATGCATTTTTGCCTTTCAAATCAGCAATCTCATGTTCCATTGAAAATTAATAATATACAATTAGGTGATGTTCAGGTAACAAAATTTCTAGGTCTGTCAATTCAGTCAAACCTCAATTGGAATTTAAATATAACAAAATTAAACACTAAATTAAGTTCATTATGTAACGCATTCAGAATTCTATCAAATTCTGTCAGCCTTCATACCCTTGCAAGCGTCTCTTCATTGAGCTTAAAATCTTACCACTGCTTTGCCTATATATTTGTACGAACGAATAGGTACGAATCTGTAATATTTGTCAAGTGAAAGTGGAACAGTAACGGTGGGAACATATTTTCATGCAATACTGATATCTGTAATTACAACACGTCGTGAAAATCATGTCCATCAATTGTAAGTATCAACAGCTCTATCAGACAGCCACATACAATACATGTGGGTTACTTTACAACGCTCTGCCAGATGGCATTAAACAATTTAAGTCGATTCACAAATTTAAGTTTAAAGTAAAATATTTTCGGCAGCATATCTGTTTCTATACAATTAGAGACTATACTGATTATCAAAAAAAAAATCTTTAAAAAATAATGAATTATTTTACATTAGCATTGTATATTTTTTAAAGACTTAATATGTTTTTAACAAATGACTTCCTTCAGCTCCCGGGTCTATGACCCCTTCTCGACCAGTTTTTTGTCCAGTTTCCCTGATCCATTGAGCAAATGCTGAGATGGCCCCTTGTTTTGCTGGACGTAGCTTCACTATGCGCACGTTTTGTTGAACTCTCTTTTTGCTTGTAATGTTATGTGTAGAGGTACGGGCGAGTTGATATTTTGTTAGCAATGCAGAAAAATCATACTTGCAATTCGCGAACAGATTCAAGTCAGTTTTCAATAACTGAGAAACGAAAATGACTTGTTCAAATATTGCTAATCTTAAGATTTTTTAAATTTATTTATTTATTTTAAACTTTTACTCACTCTTCAACTATTTATAGTTAAAATGACGGAAAGGGATTCTGGAACTCAAGAAGACGTGCGTAGATAATCTATCCTTTCCCCCACGTCACATAGTTTCTACTGGGGTGTTTTGATTGAATAAATCTAAAATCTGAAAAAACTCTACCCTGGACGATTTAAGGCGATTGTATAAGTACTTTGAAAGCAAGCTTTACTCCATTTCATATAACCGTCAGATAATTTAATTTATTCCTTCTGTAGGTTTATCAAATTTTAACTTTTTAACACTAGTTTCTAACTTCGATTATTAGTTTCGCAGTAGTGACCATCTCACCGAGTCGGCAGATCCGTTTTCCTTGAACAAGAAGAGATTTGAACTTCAAACAGTCAGTTCCTTTATCGTCTCGAGGTCATGCTGCGGTCCGGTTCTAGGCCCGTCTCAGTCCTACGATGCAGGAAGGCAGCACTGCAGCTCCTCGAGGCTGCAACAGTTTTCGACAAAAAACCTCTCCCGAGGCCCTGTGGGTTAGTGCAGCCATTCTCGCTTTACCTCTTATGAACCTGGAACCGAAGCGATTTTTAGATCACATTGTAGAGAAGCCAACATGAAACTGCGCTATACCTTTTAGTCATTTAACAAACTATAGCATCCTCCCCGGCAGTGGGTTAGTTCTAAATATTACTTTCGTATTTAGATACTACTTTTTTCGCGTTCTGCATTTACATTTTTTCATATTGGGTTTTACTGAAAAGTCAAGATTCGCAATATACGGTTCCAAAGCTATCTTGTTACTACTTTAACATGCATTACGTAAAATTTTCATTACCCAGTATGACTACACAACGTACCACCACCACCAGCCATTGAAAATTAGTTCTAATTTAGTTTAACTACAGTATTCCTACATTCCATGCTACAAAACCATTTTAACTGCACTTTTACGCATGCTCTATTTCCTGACATGCAGTGTGGTGGAGATCAAGGAATTTTGATATAACAATCTTTAACCAATTTGAAGTTTACTTCCTGAAAATAAAAGAAAGTTAATATTCCTGAAAAAAGCTTATTAGTATTTAAGAGTATGATTTTCACGATCCCTGCGTTCCAGAAAATCTTCCAAAGTGAATTGGATTCGAGCTGAAAACAAAATTTATGTAAAAGAATGCGTCAATTACATAAGAATTTATGTGACTATTCCACTCGTGAAATTAAAACTAGTAGTATAGTATCTAGCTATATAAAATGCCCTAATCAAGGCGGTTTGTTTCAAAGTTTATAGATTTTTCTATCCCATTTTTCTTACCGCTTCTTCCTTCTGGCCAATCAAACTGAATGGTCCATCTTAGGAGGCCGTATACATTGATTGCTATGTCAAAATGCGTATGAACTATAACCTCTGATTTTAACATAGCTTTCAGTTATTTTCAATACTTGTCACATTTTGTAACTCTTGTTGGTCATAATTTCAGTAGTGGAATATTCCTAAATACCACTCGTTTGGGAAATTTTCAGCTAAATCCCTTAATTTCCTAAACCCCCGTGTATTACCCTACGTATAATTTTCTTTTTTAAATATGTCGAGGTCCATCAGCATTGCGCATCCTGTGAAACAAAAGTCTAGATAATTTGCAGGTCATATTAATGAATATGTTTGAAAGTTGCAAATTTTCCGAAGGCACATATTCGAAGTGTTTCGGGTCTACAAGTGATATCTGAAATTTTACCCGCTCTCGCAAGAGCAGTTTTTTGAGGTATTTTTTGCCGACTCAACTCATTCTTTATATTAGAATACATGGAATATTTAAAAGCTTAGAAATTCTTAGAGCCACATTGACCTGTGATGGCTTGTTTTATACATATGATTCTGAAGAAGCTGGTTTCATGCGATTGTTTTAGTTTTCTAGTGTTCTGTTGAATTGTGAGAGTTTTCTTTAGCTTTTTTAAAGGCACGCATTATTGTGAAGGGAATGTTTTCTTTATTTGCTTCTTAAAATTGTAGCTGAGCTTTTTGTATTCCCCTAAGTCTTACTATACGAATTCAATTAATCTTTAAAAGCGGTGTATTTTCATGGTTAATAATGCTAACATTAAACCGCTTTAGTAAAACAGGTTTTTAACTAAGCAACTGTGATTAATGTGCTTTGTGGTTTCAGCAGAGCCAAATATCCATAAGTTCATTGGTCGTCAGGTATAGAATGTGTCAATAGTGTTGAAAAGATTAACCTCGTTTGCTTACTTTCTCTCAAGGTTCTCCTGCAGAATTGAGAGTTATGCTAAAATCGTGAAATATGGTAAGTTTCTTCTCATCACAGCTTTGTATGAACTGTAGTAGACATTTGAGGTGTGATCCGATCATTTGTAGAGATAATCAGCGCCCTTGATTTATCTTTGGGCGTTTCTTGAGATTATTGAATGATAAGGCCCGTGGAAAATTATAGTACAAGCACTAGGTACTTTGAAGATGACGCAATAGTGTTACACATGTCAGGAAAACTAGAGATCTTTTAAATATTACATACAAAATCATTAACTTACATGTTTGGAAAAAGCATTGTGAGCTGTCGTAGAACTAAAATTAAAGCTATTTTTATCTCAAGATTAATAGCCAACCTACATTCGCATTATCCGGAACATTCGTAATTTCTACCGCATGTATCAACTTTTATACATTGCAAACTTTTTAATGTACCACGTATTCATGCGCTGTGTCTACAATGCTAAGTAATTCAATTCTATTAATTTTTAATGAGAATCTAGAAAAAAATTTAACATTATAACATCCAAAGTTAATGTTTTGAATGACCGTAAGGCAAATGTCATTTCCAAATCGGAAATCAATGTTTCGTAGTACACTGACAAAATTGCGACAGCAACTTTTCGAGAAATAGTTCATCTTTTCAAAAAGCTATCGAGCCAATTTTAGGAATTTCAACATTTCAATTACTTCCTTGACTAATGAAGTTTCCCGCGTCAATAATACATGAAGCCAAACCTTCAGAGCTGAAGAATCTTTTGAACCCTAAGCGTCTTATTTTACATCGTAAGAAAGGATGTAGATAGCATTAATATCTTTGTTGAAGAATAGTGTTTATGGTAAATTATTTCTGCAAAACCCAATACATTAGACCAAGAAACTTTACAAAATCTATACAAATTTCCTCATTAGTAATTTTTTTCTTATTGGAATGATTAATATGAAATTTCCATTTAAGCCTTCGAAGCATTTTTTCACGAATTCAGGAAAATGTTTTATAAAACTTTTCTATATTTTTGGTTGAAAGTAACGCTGCCTTATATATACTTTTTAATGAATATAAACTATTTCACTTCGATTTTAAGTATGAAGAAATATATCCAAGTGTCAGAATAGATTTTAACCATTCTCTTAGAAGGTTATTATTTTCTTAAAATTTATAGACTTCTAAGACGTTATCTGGGTCGCGCAAAATCTTTCGATAAAAGAAAGAATAGCAACAATTCCTGAATTAATAATGCTTTGTAACCAACTTGAAAAGTTTCTTCAAAATATATTCTAAATCGCTTTAAAAATGATTTGAATCTCGCTCTATTGAAACCGAACTCCTCCAATTCAAAAGTTTCCATATTATCTACCCATACCAAGTTTCGCTGAAAAAATCTGAAAGTTGTAAAGTTTTCAACATTTTCGTCTTTTGGAATGAATTTTACGTCCAAATCGGTTAAATAGTTTTCGATTTCAGTTTTCTCGGTTTCAACCGAGTACAGAAATGTATTGTTTAAATGTATGAGTATCCTTACTTTTATTCACCCTTTAACGTTTCTTTCTTCCTGTAAGACCACCACCAAAGGAATCCCATTTACCCCTCCCCCAATCCGTCTATATCCCTTCCCCCAATCAACCCCCTTTACCTCTTCCTCTTGCCAGCCATCTCTACTAACTTGAATCTTCATAATGTCGGAAAAGCCCTTCCGGGTAGCCGAGGTCGCTAAGGCTGAAGAACATAGCTGGCTTGCCTCGAGAGGTCGCGGATTCGAATCCCGCATCGGCAAGGAAGTTTGTGTGTGTTCGTGTATTGTTATGTACTCTTCCTACAGTTCCCTCAACAGTTAAAACAATCACAGTGGTCGCTGTATGTCCAAGTTTTGAAACGCGACCTAAAACTTTTTTTTAAGTTTTTCAAAAAAATGCGTAGTAAGTTCTACTATTTAAATTTGAATAGTAGATTTTGAAGCCCATCAAATCTCAGTCGCAAGAATTTTGTTTGCATGATTTATAAGTATATTCAGAATTGCTGGTTGTTACTTCCCCTACACTGTATTATGGAAATAAGTACTTTAATGAATACGACCATGACTAATATATATTAACTGTGATTCAAATACAGTTAATATATGATCAGGTGGTGAGAATTAACGCACTTTGATATGTTCGTCCGTGTCAGGCCTGTCAGATTAGAAGCCTGGAATGAACAATGTAAACATGTACTCTGTACTGCGGTGGCATCCGTGAAGTGCCATGGTACACTTCTCCAGGTTTAATTTTGAAGGCTAATGCACGAAGCCTACATTTTCTTAAAATGGTCGCAATTGTCCTCTAAACTTTTTCCTTGTATAAAGGAAGTGCATTTATAAATAAATATAGTTTTGATTTGAATTAAACAGAATTTTAAAAATTTGAACAATTTGAACACTCCACACATGTTCAATACATCAACTTTACATATTTAAATGATTTCACTAATCTTACAAAAATCGTTACGAGTGAGTAATTATGCAGGTGGAAATATTACGTATGCCCGTCTTTCAATTAAGTTTACGAAACTATCGAAAATATCTAATACTGACCAAAGTGTCATATCCAGGATCTTAAAATGCTACTTCTAGCATTCGAACTGACCTTCACAATAAAATGAAACTGAAAATTTAGTGAATATTAAGACAAACTTCTTGAAAGTTGCATAACTATCTCAAAAATAAAAATAACATTTGTGGCGGTTTGCGAGGTTGCAATTTGCTCAATTACTTGTATTTAAAATTTTGATGTAATTTGACTAATGTTTCAAAAAATTTACGTAGCGAAGTTTCATATTTTCATTAAATCTTAACGCTAGCGTGAAAGGTATAATGTAAAAAGTATACGCAATATCTGATTTAAAATCCAACATTCATTCTGAAGATAAGTATCTTTATTGGCAAAGTAAGACATAGCAGCACAACTACATCACTGGACAAAATAAAAGATCAGCCAGATTCAAAATCTGAGATAGATAAATAGATGAAGATTACAATCTCCAATGAAATTACTATCTCTCTTCAAAAAACTTAATCCAAAGTTTGAAGGAACATTTAATCAGAATATGAGGATGAAGGTAGTTTGTAATAATTGTTAAAAACAAATCATGTGTGCGATTCTGTAGTTCAATTTCTTGAAAATCAAGAAATATATTTTATTATTCCGGGTAGAGAACTATCAAATTTTATTCGACATCATGGAACATGAGATTGGTTCTAATAGACTAAAAAGTACTATTTGTACATTCCGGAAAACAACGAAACAGCAATGGAAAACAATCTTGTGGAAAATTAATAAACTTAAGAAAAAAGATATCTAATTGCAGTTGATAGTTGTTTCTAGTTAGTTTCATATGCAAATTTTGAAATTCAGTGATAGAGAACTAGCCGTCCATTGTTCAATGAATTGCAGAAGTAGTGGAACATCTAATTTTAATTCTCATCAAGACGCAGATTGCGCTAAAGGATATAACAGAAGCTCTCCTTACATGACGTAATACGGAACAATCAATTAAGACTATACAACAATTTAAGTATACCACAGTAAAGTGGCAAATAAGCGGAAATGTGGCCTTCAACAAAGGATAGAAGAGAATACGGCCACTAGAGTTGAAACGAGATTGTAGTTAAGGTGAACAAGATAAATTTAGTAGTAGTTCAGGAAAAAATAGAGTACAAAATATACTCGGAAGACATTTCGTTTCCACATATTCATTTCCAGTGGATGAACGGAAAAGCCAAAATTAATTTTAAATTAAATGTCCGACAGATGGGTTTGAAGAACAAGACCCCATTTTG
The DNA here is from genome assembly GCA_017312745.1 of Gryllus bimaculatus. Taxonomy (NCBI): domain Eukaryota; kingdom Metazoa; phylum Arthropoda; class Insecta; order Orthoptera; family Gryllidae; genus Gryllus; species Gryllus bimaculatus. The sequence continues at coordinate 996,207 of BOPP01000130.1, forward strand.
ATCTTAAGACTCAAATATTAGAAGTAATGGGTGAGGAAGGATTTAAAGAATGTCAATGGGAGGGAGGGGGGCGAGGTATCTCGAGATCGTTGAGAATATCGAGGAAGCGAAGTTGGACCAGTCTGAACTTACGATCTTTGTTCTGTATATCAAGATTAGAGACTTACTCCGAACCTGCAACAAAAAAGAAAATATTACGTACATTTTATTTTTTTCACTCTTGCTTTCTAAAAATAAAACATTTATAGTTTAATTTTCATTTTTTATATAATTTCAATTTACTTTTTGGAAATTACATTTACTTTAATTTCCGTGTGAATAATGCATGTATACGTACTTTCAAAGGCAGGTTTTAGTTGTTAATACAAATTGTGCACTTTTTTTCTAGCTCCAGAACCCTACCACACCTTTTTACCTATACATAGTTAAATTATTACCAATAAAGAGTGCTTGGCAACATTTGAAAACTAGAAATTTTTGCTTCTGAATAAAAAATATATCTTCCGACTATATATTTGAAAATAATCTGACGGATGTGAGATTTAAAACAAATCAAATAGTGGCTAACCCACGTCACCATACAAACCACTTTACACTTATTTTTCACATTTCACGTAGATGAAACATGAGACAGCTCACTTATTTCCAATCTTTGTCTTATCTGAATACAGATTCATATTCGGTAAGACCACTTTTTTTACTGGCCATTTAAAATGGTTACGTCTGTATCACATTGAAGAGTACCTGAAACAGTAAAGTTACTGGCACAGACTGTTCATCACAAAATCAATACATACTTCTACAGAGTAAACCTAACTCCGTAAATTGTGTATTGATTAATTATTCGCCAGCGCACGTGTAAGGAAATAATAGGCGTAAATTTGATCTTTTTCCTTTATGGAATTTTTTCCACATTTCTTACAGTATTTTAAACCTGTTGAAAAATACCATAATGCTGAAAAAGAATCAGAATTAGAGCTGAAAAAGAATCAGAATTAGAGCTGAAAAAGAATCAGAATTAGAAGAAAGTAAGAACTATTAGAACAGTTGTTATATATCGACAATTTATTGGGTTGGTTTATTTAGTCTACATTAGAGTGTTCAAGAAACATTTCTTGAAAAATAGCCCTACTCACATAAATTTAAATGTATTTTGCCATGTATGCACATGGGCTTTACAATTTTTATTTTGCCACGTCTCACGCGGACTTATGATCCTGTAAAGAAAAAATAAATTGTAGTTATTTCATTAATACAAATAAACTTTATAGCAAGTTTCGAAAAAATACCACCCTGTTTTAAGTGTGCTGTCCGCCAACTAAACGTTTCCCAACTCAGGACGACTGAACGATTGGGCAGCCCTTTCAGTTTTCCTCAAAACAAATTGAATACAAAATCGAATTGAACACATCCCCTAGCACTTAACCTTAACCCACCCTGCCCTTGTGAGCCTTTGCAGGCGTGTCCCTCCTAAACCAACAGTTGGGCATGTGGCCTACCCTGCTGAACCACAACCTAATCTACAGTCCAGAGGGAGGTCACCTGCCATTCACATCAACGCGAATTGCGAGGTGTAATGCCATCTCGCTGCTCAATAAGTTTCCCTACCCAGACAAGGTTCCCCAATTTCTCTATGACTGAATGCATGCCATGGTAATCCAGCACAGGAGTGGATCCCATAATATGGCTAAGCAAACCGTCTTATTACAGACTATCTGGACTCTGCAGCCTCTTTCCTACATATGCCCATCCTAATATTGAACCAGTAATTTTATATTCAAAGCAACATAGAATATATATACAAAGCAACATAGAATAATCATTTATCTCTAAATGTAAATAAATGCAAGCAAAAATGACCTTAAATATTCTTTATCTTTTATTTAAATTATTAAAAACCAATATTAACGTTAAAATTAAAGTTAAACATTACATTAACTATAACCTTCAATAACAAATCTTACATTTAAATTCACTCGTATGTTTTGATAAAATAAGTACATTTCAGTAAACGAGACTGCAGTAACCCAGCAATATATTTAACTAAAGGCGGACAAATAATCCCCTCTAACATTATCTGAGCGGAGCCAATGACTGCACGAGGAAGAATTATCCCTCCCTACTACAAATATGTGCTTGTAAGGAAATAGTTTATACTCAGCATGTATACTACGCCGTTTATTTTCATGTTTATATTTACTCTTCTCATTTCTCTTCATCGTAGTACGTTTGTGTGTATGTGTGGCTAGACCTGCGTCATCCGTCGTGCAGTCGGGAGAAGGAACGCTAACGGCCTCGCCTTTAGGCTGGCGCGGGCGCTGCGAAGGGCACAGGGCATAGGACGGGGCATTGGACGGGCTCCACCCAGAACACTCCTCGATTCCAGTCTCCACCGGCGTCAGGCCAAAGCGTTGGCTCCTCTTTCTGCCAGGGTGCTATGCTACCCTGCCCTGTGGCTTTGGAACCTACTCTACCCTACTTAACTTGAATGTAGACAGTTATCCCTGCTCATAATGCCTGAGTGATTGGAAACAATACGCAAATGTTTAATTAAACATATGTAATTTATTGATTTTCATAATGCTAAAGTTTAATTCTTTACTCATTCCTAGTTCGCATTTTCGTTTTAGTAGATCAATGATTTTCATGGGAATTAAAATTCGTCAAACTAACTGCTAAATATTTTCTAATTCAAATGAAAAAGGATAATTTTATTTAATGTAATGTTTCAAACGATTGATAATTCCTGTTTTACTGCACAACGTTGGTTTTATTGATTTGCATCATATTTTATCCATTACTGTTTTCATTAAGTTTGCACATATGGCTATGAAAAGAAATTCTCTTTACGTTTGCTTAATGACCATTGATCTTAAAACTAGTGTTCTAGATTTTGAACGGTTTTCTAACCACCTGGCGGAAACAAGGGAAATTTAGGAACGTCGAGAAGAGAAGGCGTCGGTGAAGACCAAGGCCACGGTTATGAGAAGTCCAGCTATGAAGCACAAAAGTACGTCACCACACACTTCTGACGTTTCACAAGCACTTTTCCTACACACGCATTTCTTAGCAACGCAATGGCTCTATTTGAGCCAAACACTTGCGCACCAAGCACGATTTCCACAATTCTTGAGAGCTCACCCACTACTTCACAACGTGTATATCTGTGTATTCGTAAAGTCACTTCTCAAAGATCTGCATCAATGCCTCAACTTTTCACGCGACACTTCACAGGAATATTTAAAGATTATGATTTTTATTAATCTTCTTTCACACCCACTTAGCACAAATATTAATCGGCTTTGAATTGCTCTGAATATCCTATGTAACCACGTCACACGTATTTGTTCCAGAAACTACGAACACTAAAAAGAATCTAACCACAGTCACTTCGAGAACAATCACCAAATAACCTCTCCACAACCCGACACGAAATGAGCGAGCGTTGGGCGGGTTCGAGCACCTGGGCACCTGCAGTCCCAGGAGGCTGCGCAGCGATTGGCTGCCGCTTTTCCAGAGAGTGAACAGCAAGACAGTTACCAAGAAAACCGCAAGAATGCTCAATTTATTTTATTATTTTATAAACTGGATGATTGAAAACAAATATAATTTTAATATTACTAAACAGGTCACCCATAGTCTGTAATTTATTTCTGATCAATTCTTTATAAAAACGTTTGTAAGAAGTGTATCATCCTACTTCTAGTGCAAAGAACGTAAACATTAGGACCATTAGGCTTCTTGTAATGCAGTTGTTGGGTATTCATTCGAATATTTGGTAGCTTTTATCACGAGTAGTTGCTCATATCATACGTCACATAGGAAAGAGACAATTAAAAATGGGCAATTTACATGTCAATTAAATGCTCGCATCTTGTCTTTTTGTTCTGCTAGTATTATATTCACTCCTGGAATGCAATTGGAACAAGTAGGAGAATAATAATAAAAAACTGGGCATTATGAGTAATCCTACCATTGTACAAAACAAATATCAATCAACAATACGGGATTAGTAAGATTAGTTGAACAAGCTAGTTACGTAGGAAACATTGAAAAACACAGCAATAGATTAGTAATGTCGATAATGTCATGAAGGTTCTAGTTTTGAGTAGAAACTGAAAAAGAACGCCATTTTTGTTGTATCACCATTCTATGTCATGTGCGATATGATAGTTATTGTCTGAGGACGGTGATACTTAGAGAAAGTAGAAAAAAAAAATCATAAACTACTTCTATGTTCAAGGAGGTGGGCACATGGTCTCTAAACCTTTGATACGCCAACTGACATCTGTTGTCCGCGACAATTTGTTTGACGCATCAGAATAGAACTAGTGGTGCTACAGAATGCATAGACTTTCCCAAATTTGTTTTATATTTCCCTTGGTCTCACTTAGCTATTCTGACTTTGCCACACACTCATGCAGCTGCCATCTATCACCAGCTGTCATTATTTTTGACATTTTCTTATTTTTTTGGTTTCCTAATAGTAGAACGGAATTAATAAAGATTAATAAAAAAAGTAAAAACTCGTCCTAAACTTTCTTTGAATTTTTGGAGACGTTTTAAAGGAAATGCTTTATGCGCTACTAAAATTTCGAAATTGAAGCTCTTTTTTCAGATAATTTTTGAGTTTTGAAAATCTTCATTAGAAGTCATTTGAAGCGCTTCAACTCACAAATACAATATTTTTTTACACTTCGCCTGGAAATGCTGGGCATATTAACGCCGTAGAGACCTTTCAAAAAAGTATTTTGTGTAATCTTTGTATATATTTGTGTATTTTTTAAAAACCGAAAGAAGACAGCAAAATGATTTTATGTCATCATAAAGAGTTTTAATTTGCACTATGATACGAAAATTGGAATTTTTTTTTAGAAATTGCGTTTGAGCGTTTCTTGAAATGCGGACATTTGAACTAGTTTTTTGCAGAAAACAGTTACTTTTGAGAATCTTTGTATAACATTATTTAAAACAAACGTACTAATAAATAAAATAGCCGCGAATAAATTGCCGCTAATAAACATATGAACGACGAGAGAGACAAGTCAAACAAATAACATTATTGTATTTTTGAAAAAACAAAGAGGCAAACTGTCTTTATGTCATCTAAGAAGTATTTAGCACTATCCTTACGCAAGTTTAAAAGAAAAAATTTGAAGACGTTTTTGAGAAAAATCTTGTTTTTGTTATTTTTTGCACATGTTGCACGAACTATTGCGCGAAAACTACTATGAGATGAGCTTCAAAAACAATATATATATATATATTATATATATTATAATATATATATATTATATATTATATATATAATGTGGACGTCATGGGATTGTACAACCCATGACGCCACCGTTAGCACCTGTGAACCACAAGCCAGCGAGGCATTAGCCATACGCGGCGGAAGGGCAGTTGGCTCTTAAACGCGCAACCTGTTATCTGTTGATCGTACTAGAGCGCTCAAACTAGCGAGCGATGTTTTTCACGTGGGGGGTTGAAAGAGGAGAAGCAACGCCACTCTTGAAATTTCTCCAGGCGTCGAGCCATAAACACTGTAACACTAAAGTTGAACACACTGAAAGTTGAATAGAGGAAATGTAATGAAAGTTGAATAGGGGAAATTTAATGAAAGTTGAATAGTGGAAATTTATTGAAAGTTGAATAGGCGTAATTTAATGAAAGTTGAATAGAGGAAATTTAATGAAAGTTGAATAGAGGGAATTTAAAGAAAGTTGAATAGAGGAAATTTAATGAAAGTTGAATAGAGGAAATTTAGCATGAAATAAGAGAGTAAGTGTGTAAACCAGTTTACTCGAGTATTATTAGGCATCAAGGTGACGCCAGAATTTGTCCTGTGTGTTCTATTTTTGAATTTCTGTGAACAACCAGATTTCTATTTTTGTTTTATTTATTCTGTGTAAAAGTGTGTTCATTTTTTTGCTATGTAATTGTGCCACCAAATTATATGGTTAAATTATTCGCTCATTTGTTCACAATCTTTCCAATTTTGTGTCGCGGGTTCAGACCTTTCTCATACCCGAACGATCCTGCTTCCTGAGAATGTTAAGCTCGCTTCACGAGCATTCATGATAACAAGCTTACTGAACATACCTGCTGCTGCTTGGCTTAGACCTTGCGTCATCGTCGTGCAGTCGGAGAAAGAACGCTAACGGCCTCGCCTTTAGGCTGGCGCGGGCGCTGCGAAGGGCACAGGGCATAGGACGGGGCATTGACGGGCTCCACCAGAACACTCACCCGATTCCAGTCTCCACCGGCGTCAGGCCAAAAGCGTTGCTCCTCTTTCTGCCAGGGTGCTATGCTACCCTGCCCTGTGGCTTTGGAACCTACCTCTACCCTACTCTAACTTGAATGTAGACAGTTATTCCGCTGCTCATAATCCTGATGTGATTGGAAACAATACGCAAATGTTTTAATTAAACCTAGTCTAATTTATTGATTTTCTATAATGCTAAATTTAAATTTAATTTATTTGCTATACATTCCTAGTTCGTATTTATAACGTGCTGTCATAGATTTTGAAGGCGTTTTCTAACCACCTGTGCGGGAACAAGGGAAATTTAGGAACGTCGAGAAGAGAAGGCGTCGGAGGACCCAGGCCACGGTTATGAGAAGGTCCAGCTATGAAGCACAAAAGTACGTCACCACACACTTCTGACGTTTCACAAGCACTTTTTCCTACACACGCATTTCTTAGCAACGCAATGGCTCATTTTGACCCAAACACTTGCGCACCAAAGCACGATTTCCACAATTCTTGAGAGCTCACCCATCACTTCACAACGGTATATCTGTGTATCGTAAAAGTCACTTCTCAAAGATCTGCATCAATGCACTCAACTTTCACGCGACACTTCACAGGAATATTTAAAGATATTGATTTTTATTAATATCTTCTTTCACACCCACTTTGCACAAATATTAATCGGCTTTGAATTGCTCTGAATATCCTATGTTCACGTCACACGTATTTGTTCCAGAAACTACGAACACTAAAAAAGATCTAACCACAGTCACTTCGAGAACAATCACCAATAACCTCTCCACAACCCGACACGAAATGAGCGAGCGTTGGGCGGGTTCGAGCACTGGGCACAGGCCCAGGAGGCTGTGCAGCGATTGGCTGCCGCTTTTCCAGAGAGTGAACAGCAAGGCAGTTTACCAAAGAAAACCGCAAGAATGCTTCAATTTATTTTATTATTTTATAAACTGGATGATTGAAAACAATATATATTTTAATATTTACTAAACAGGTCACCCTATGTATCGTAATCTATTTCTGATCTATTCTTTATAAAAACGTTTGTAAGAAGTGTACTTCCTACTTCTAGTGCAAAGAACGTAACAATTAGGACCATTAGGCTTCTTGTAATGCAGTTGTTGGGTATTCATTCGAATATTTGGTAGCTTTTATCACGAGTAGTTGTCATATCATACGTCACATAGGAAAGAGACAATTCAAAAATGGGCAATTTACATGTCAATTAAATGCTCGCATCTTGTCTTTTGTTTCTGTAGTATTATATTCACTCCTGGAATGCAATGAACAAGTAGGAGATAATAATAAAAAACTGGGCATTATGAGTAACTCCTACCATTGTACAAAACAAATTTCAATCAACAATACGGGATTAGTAAGATTAGTTGAACAAGCTAGTTACGTAGGAAACATTGAAAAACACAGCAATAGATTATAATGTCGATAATGTCATGAAGGTTCTAGTTTTGAGTAGAAACTGAAAAGAACGCCATTTTTGTTGTATCACCATTCTATGTCATGTGCGATATGATAGTTATTGTCTGAGGACGGTGATACTTAGAGAAAGTAGAAAAAAAAAATCATAAACTACTTCTATGTCAAGGAGGTGGGCACATGGTTCTAAACCTTTGGATACGCCAACTGACATCTGTTGTCCGCGAATTTGTTTGACGATCGACATAGAACTAGTGGTGCTACAGAATGGCATAGACTTCCCAAATTGTTTTTATTTCCCTTGGTCTCACTTAGCTATTCTGACTTTGCCACACACTCATGCCCAGCTGCCATCTATCACCAGCTGTCATTATTTTGACATTTTCTTACTTTTTGGTTTCCTAATAGTAGAACGGAATTATAAAAGATTATAAAAAACAGTAAAAACTCGTCCTAAACTTTCTTTGAAATTTTTGGAACGTTTTTAAAGGAAATGGCTTCTATGCCGCTACTAAAAATTTCGAAATTGAAGCTCTTTTTACAGATAATTTTTGAGTTTTGAAAATCTTCATTAGAAGTCATTTGAAGCGCTTCAACTCACAAATACAATATTTTTTACACTTGCGCTGGAAATGCTGCATATTAACGCCCGTAGAGACCTTTCAAAAAAGTATATTTGTGTAATCTTTGTATATATTTGTGATTTTTTAAAAAACCGAAAGAAGACAGCAAAATGTATTTTATGTCATCATAAAGAGTTTAATTTGCACTATGAAACGAAATTGGAATTTTTTTTTAGAAAATTGCGTTTGAGCGTTTCTGAAAATGCGGAAATTTGAACTAGTTTTTTGCAGAAAACAGTTGACTTTGAGAACTTTGTATAACATTATTTAAAACAAACGTACTCAATAAATAAAATAGCGCGAATAAATTGCCGCTAATAAACATATGAACGACGGAGAGACAAGTCAAACAAATAACATTATTGAATTTTTTGAAAAAACCAAAAGAGCAAACTGATCTTTATGTCATCTCAGAGAGTATATTTAGCACTATCCTTACGCAAAAAGTTTAAAGAAAAAAATTTGAAGACTTTTGAGAAAAAATCTTGTTTTGTTATTTTTTGCACATGTTGCACGCACTATTGGGCGAAAACTACTATGAGATGAGCTTCAAAACATATATATATTATATATATATATATATATATATATATATATATATATATATATATATAATGTGGACGTCATGGGATTGTACAACCCATAGACCCACCGTCTAGCACCTGTGAACACCCACATGCAGCGAGGATAGCATACGCGGGGAAGCAGTGGCTCTTAAACGCGCAACCTGTTATCTGTTGATCGTACTAGAGCGCTCAAACTGCGAGCGACGTTTTTCCCGTGGAGGGTTGAAAGAGGAGAAGCAACCCCACTCTCTTGAAATTTCTCCAGGGTCGAGCCATAAATACTGTAACACTAAAGTTGAACACACTGAAAGTATGAATATGAAGTGAAATTAATGAAAGACAAGAATTGAATAGAGAAAATTTAGTAATGAAATAAGCAGAGTAGAAAGTGTTAAACCAGTTTACTCGAGTATTATTAGGCATCAAGGTGACGCCAGAATTTGTCCTGTGTGTTCTAATTTTTGATTTCAGTGAACAACCAGATTTATAATTTTGTTGTTATTTATTCTGTGTAAAAGTGTGTTCATTTTTTTGTATGTAATTGTGCCACCAAATTATTATGGTTAAATTATCGCTCATTTGCTTCACAATCTTTCCAATTTTGTGTCGCGGGTTCAGACCTTTCTCATACCCGAACATCCTGCTTCTGAGAATGTTAAGCTCGCTTCACGAGCATTCATGATAACAAGCTTACTGAACATACCTGCTGCGTGCTGCTGCTGAAAGTGGTACGTTGGGTGGTAGGAGTGTTAGAATATATATATTATAATATATATATAATATATATATTATATATATATATATATAACCA
>BOPP01000130.1:1023577-1100690 GCA_017312745.1 Gryllus bimaculatus
TATGCTGAACCCTACATGTATACCCCCCCCCCCACACACACACACACTCATAGAGATGCATAGGCAAATGCTGGTTGTGCCGATGTGCATTGTTGTGTACGTAGTAGGGAGCGATTTTCAGCAGTGCCGAGGTCCGCGTGGGCTATTTTTCTCCGGCCCTGAGGAAAACCTGCGAGCGGTCGCCGGCGCTGAGACCATCTCTCTCCCCGTTTGCCGCCGCTTAGCTCGCCTTCCTCCCCCAGCCCGTCGGGCGTCGCCGAGATTTATCGCCCGCTCTTCGTCCTCATTTTCGCCGCAATGCCTCCTTGATCCTTTAATTATCGCTTAGGTTCAAGTTTTTCCTCCCTTTCTTTATTAAACTTCCTACCTCTTGGGAGCGCGCTTTGTACGAATTTGCGGTCTGCTAAACATTTCGGGAGACTCCATTACGACGGCTGCCTCCGGGTGGGCGCCGACGCCGGTCATTTGTTTCAGGACTCTTCCCCTCCCTCCCCCATCTCCGTGGTACCATATCACCCCCCCCCTCACACACACACACACACACACACACTTTGCTCTCGACGGCTGCGTCTTTGCTTGTGCACGAAGCCCCTGGCGCCTTCCAGGCAAAGTTCCGTTTGGGCAATTACAGACTTGAGCCCAAAAACAACAAGACACACGAACATCTCTGTTTGTTCCGTATCATTTTGTGCTACCTAAACAAATGTGCGTATTAATTACTTTAATTCACGCATTAACATGCATTTCATAAAGTTTTGTGATTATTAATGATATCCGATACAAATATTTATATTCCTATATAAACCTGCCAGTCAACTTCTCAATATTAATTATGACATCACGTACACAAATATACAATTAAGCCTTGGTTTTACTAATGACTTCCACAGTAGAAATTCACATTTTATGCATGCATAAATATATTTGGCTCTGTAGATGTTAAAACCCATTAAATTGGCAGAACGGCATTTTCTTGTAAATAATATGGGAGATAATTTGTAAGAAATCTTTAGATTAAGGAGGGCTTTTTATGGAGGATTTTTCGTGCCAAGGAACTTACTCAACTTGCACCTCTATAATTTGATTTCACTACAGTCAATCAAATGTTCGCAAGACGCACATCTCATCCTTCACAACTTTTCCATTTTGTGGGGAGCTAAAATAAAGGAATCAAATTCATGGGTCTGATCTACCTTCCAGATCATTACAAGGTTGAAGTGCATTAAAAATCTTAATTCCCAATATTTTCTGGAACGTGCGTGACGCGATGCAAAAGTCGTACTCTCTTACATTAGAGAGTTTACGCATCCCCTGGCGCAATATTCACGTAATTTACTTCGTAGAGCATTTAGGAAGAATTATATATCGCCCATTACTTTGTGAAGTACAATGAACTCCTCAATTTAACATATTAGAAGATGATGGATGGATTGATTGATTGTTAGTGATTTCGACCGCGTCAACTGTTAAGGTCATTAGTCCCGGAAGTGAAGTGCATGTTTTTCGTTGGTAGTTGGCAATGCGGTAAATGGCGCGATCCGGCGCCTACCTTCTGTCGGCTTCCCTGACCAGGTATCTCCCACCAGCGGGGCACCGCCCCAGTCGGGATAATCTCTAACCTCCCGACTGGTATCCTGGCATGCGTAGTAGTATGATGTATGTTAGTGTAACTGTGTGTAAGTCAGGGGTGATGAGATAACATTTAATAGGATGGTAAAATCGCGCGCGGTCCGTGGCCCTTTTGTTAGGGAACTGGCTGGCTCCTGATTTCGCCTGATGGTGATCGGAGAAACCATGGAAAATTACCGACAGGGTACTGCTCCATCATTCGCGTGGTGTTGATTGGAGAAACCACAAAAAAACTCAGAGCAGCCGGCCGCTAGAATTCTCCTTCACACAACGACTGAATTCGACCTTGCTGACAAGCTTGTGTCGAAAACCCCGCCACAGTCGGACCTCGAACCTAAGATCTCCCGGTCCGAGGCAGTGCAGTGACATCAGTTCATGCCCTAAGCCACCTCTCCTGATATACTAGAAGAAATTTTATCCGAAAACATTTGTCGATGAACTTCGGCATTTAATCTTGTTCTCTACGTTCCTTCACAAATGTTCCATTTTTGAGATTCCTTCTCCTACAATGTTATCTAATTGTATAACTAAATTAGAGATGATACAGCAACACGAACATTCTGGCGATGTTTATAACTTTCGAAACTTCTGACAATTAGCAGAAAATGTGACCTATGCCATTTTTTAATCTCTTTTACTGTATACGAGGGTGAAAATTTAAAGAAAAAATTTAAAGTAATTTTTCAAAATATAATTATTTAAAAGTTGCCGTTGTAACAAGACGACAAAAAATTTGAAACTTTTGAAATTTTCAAAAATTTAAGCTGTTTTACAAAAATGAGACCTGCAAAATTTTGCTCTATCCGAGGAAAACGTTTAATGACATTTGGAGCCATTTCTTAGAAAATGTTGAAAATGACGTGGCTTTACGTAAAGTACCCCAAAATTGAAATATCCATTTCAAATTCGCAGGGCGATAAGTCGCTTGGCCTGATCGATGAATATCAATGGAGAAAATGCAGGACTTTTGACTGAGACGTCTTAGGGTTCGAGATTTTCAACATTACCGAAATAGCAAGGTCAATTTCAGCAGCAGCCTGAGGAAGAATTCTAGTGTACTGCTGCTCTGGCCGGGAGGTTTTTTCGTGGTTTCTTCGATCACTCCCACGCGAATGCTGGAGTAGTGCCCCAGCAAACAGGCCATTGAACGCGCACGATCTTTTCTTCCTATTCCTTGTCCTATCCTCATTCCTTAATTAGACACACCACCACTTGCATGTCAGAAAACCAGACGAGAGCTTGTGCAGGTCGGCGCTAAATTTCGCCATTCGGCAAGGGCAGATTACTGCCACCTCCCGCGATAAAAATATGAACTACACTTATGGAAGTAATGACCGTAGCAGTTGACCTACCCAAAAAAACTATCAATCAATCATCAATCATTAAAACTAGGTATCAAATATGACTGCTAGATGATATTGTGATAGTTTCACTACTTCATTTTTCGTTTAAATTCTCGAGATAAAATTTCAAAATAATAGTTTTTTTCATATGTCAACATGGTTGCTCAAGAACTTGATATTATTTCACCGGCAATTATCGGTATTACTGCAAAAACCTTTCAAGTAAATAGCTGAATATCATTGGAAATTGAGAGTTATTATGGTATTCTGGGCCAAAAATGCTTTCCAGATCAACAGTATTTTTTTCTTTCATTTCAAGTAACATATGACAGAGAAACCGGGACGATTGGCTGAAGTTGCTAACCTTCGAAGTACGTTAAGATCTTGCCGTCTCTTTCAGGGTCGACCCGACTGCTTCTCTTTCTGAGATGGTTCAACCGAACCAGATCTCCTAGTACCTCCAATCCTTACGCCAAATCTATGAAAAAAACAAAATATTCTAGAAAATGATTAATATATCGTGGATTCTTAAGAAAAAGCATTTTTCTGTTGATAATCTGTATAACCAGTTTAATTTTAACTTTTTTTAAATATATTTTTACAAATGTTAAATTTTCTTCTCTAAGATATTTCTTTATAATGAAATCGAACGGGATTCATCGAATATAACTAAAGCAAATTACTTTCAAAAGTCATTTCTTGTAGTTTCTATGTTGGTACCTTTTGAAGTGCATTAACCTTGTGACGACACGAACGAAACATACAATTTGCAGCAGCGGAAAAACAATAACGGAAAGGAAAACAAAAGAAATAGTCCTGTCAATCCAACATAGATGAATGTGTCTACTCACAGCTACAAACAACATCAGAATGACGAGCAAACACGTCATTCTGCTGCTGTGGAGAAACATTATATATTCCTCTCAATTGACAATAGTAAGTTCTTTGATTCAAACTTAAGGAAAAGAGAATTGTCTGGCTACATATTTCAATTTTATACCACTTACGCGTTACTTCCCATTTTACCAGGTAATGTCCTAGTTCATGATTACTGAATGCCTGTTGTAGGCATCAAAATAGATATATCACTGAAATCTTATAATTCCCACACTACGCACCCGTAAACGTGTACGTTCTTCGTAATTATTTTCTAACGTTTAGAGATGTAAATTAACAGACTACGGCTAATCATTATTAGGAATGATTATCGATATATTTTTTCCCCTTTTACTACTTGAAACGTTTCAATGATTCGATTTCGTTTGAATTATAAGCGAATTTGAATTATAATCAATTGAAAGCGAATTCGAATTATATGAACGATTTTCTAAAAATTGAATATGATATTTACGAACCGTCAGTCTGGCGCAGTGGTTTGGGACGGGTGCGCCTAAATACGCGGTCACAAAGGCTGTGGGTTCGAATGTTAAAGTGTGTGTAAGTAAAGGGTGAGAATAGGACAAGGAAGAGGAAGGATATATCGCGCGCGGCCCGTGACCCGTTTTCTAGGCAACTGGTCCGGTATTCATTTGGTGTTGATTGGAGAAAACACGGAAAACTACTGATTAGAGCAGTATTGTATAGGACCTAGCTGACCAATTAGTGCCACCGTCGGGACTCGAACCTAGGACCTCCTGATCAGAGGCAGTGGAGTGACATCAATTGAGGATCTGAGCCAGTACCTCATGTTCACTTCTACACCTTAATTCTTCCGTAATGCCTGGTTGCAAGACCGGTTACTGTGTGTGATCTGTTGCAGCGTGCATGGCTTAGGAGTGACTCCTTACACTGAGAAATACGGTTCAGCTATTTGATAGGCACACGGGCTGTTGTAGATGCGAAATATTCGTTAGATACGTTGGGAGAGCAATTAGCAGGAACTGCGAGGAACATCGATAATTTTCTATAACTTTTCCTCAAACAAAAGTGTTCTGGAAAAGAAACGACACACAATTGCAAGATTGTTACTTTGGGAAAGACAATCATGTCATGGTTACCTCCGTCCAGACGAAATCACACGTTTTGTTACGAATTCGTCGTTAAATATTCGTCGTTTTTATTGCATGTTAGGCTGCATAAAGGTGTTGGGAATTGCCTGCCACGCCCCGAATCGAACCTTGAATGCGTCCAACACATTTTACTGAGCATTCTGCACGTCGGCAAACTGTTCTGCACGTCTCCTCTAATGACAATGCGAGCTCGTGGCGACTAAAATGGAAATCGCTGGATTCCAAGAACTTTGACAACCAGTTCACATGTTTCACACGCGGCTACCCAGGAGCTGATGCGATCTTTTGGTGACGCTCCGAACTAACAGGAAGCAGTTGACAATCAACGTCAGGGAACTGTACGAGAGAAGTGAGTATTTGGTCAACTGGGAAGAAATTCACGCGGCTTTTTTTCTCCTAGGCGGGAAGTTTGAAATGTAGGATTCTTTCCTCTGAATTGCCTTCAAAAAGCAACAAAACTGCAATGTTGGAAACGTGATCACAATTTCGAATCAATTTGGCGGTCAATGTGCCAACACGGGCTGCCTCGGGCTCATACACTTACGTAGTAGTATAGGATCTAAGTGGACCGAAGGGCTACTTTTGAGTGAGGTTCGGGGAGCACAAAGTCTATTACTGTGGCAGGACCTGATAGATACCTCGAGGCCGATAGATGGCAATCGGAAAGGACGTTGGAATAAAATGAAAAATCAAAGGAAGATAAGAAAAGGGAAGATAACTAATTATTCATAAATAAATTGTGTACCTTAGCTTTGTGAAATCTGATGACAATTTATTAAAATGATCGTCAAAAAATGAAAAGGTAAAAATTGTATATTTTCCACATTTTTATTTTTTCATTTAATTGAACTAATTAATTATGGTAATTAATCTGGAACTTATCTGAGCTCTTAATTTTTTCTGTATTACTATCTGGAATATTAGTATGAATACCAAGTATAGGAATAAGGGAACTCGAGATATTTTATGAAAATAATTTACTTGTTCAATTTTTACGTATTGTCCGTCTTGATATACAGACGACTCGTACTTAAATTCCTAGCAAAACTTGTATATATTTATTAACGGTTTCCTCTCCAGAAACTTTCTTTACAATTCAACATAATTTCATTGTTGAATTTTTTGTCTCACACATCTTTATAAAGATGATTCTGGCAGAAGCAAATTCACTATCTTTGCTACTACACATTTTACCAAACTTATTTGTGCTTAACATTTGAGAGACATGAGCTGACACCAGCAGAGGTTTTCCTTTGACATTCCAACAGCTTTCGTTATTGCCACCAAATCGGAATGAATAAATGAAGGGGATAGAACGTCGAATCAGCTGAGCGTATCTGCCCCGTCTTTATGACCCCAAAATCAACAATTCACCTCATGAAAGTAAGGAGGCTGTATACTCATCGGACTGAAAAGCACCTCACATACAGACATGAAACATGATGTTCGCTTTAGATTGCCCGCGAAGGATAATGCAGCGCGTGTATGGCAAGGGACGAGAAGTCAACGCGACTTCTGCCGAGTCATTGTTCTAATACTAGAACTAATCGCGTTCTTGACCTAATCGTTCTCCCGAGTCAATAAAACCCAATCTATTTATATATTATAATAAAAATAAATATAAAATATGAGGATTTCTATAATGATATCTAAATTTAATTGCAAATGAAAATTACACTACCACATATTTTAAATTATATTATCTTCTCTACTTTACCCCCAACCATTTTTGATCGAGAAAAACAAGAAAAATTGCCATAGTTTTCTTTTATCTTCTACCCGTGACCTGTATAACATGTGATATTGTTATAACTTAACGCATTGTAACACTTCGATACGACGCCCTCCGAAAATTCAAGAGTAATCAACTCGGTTTAGTGCGAGTGTGTCGAAAGTCAAGGTCTACACAATTAAGCGACAGTTAAATCCCCAATCCATAACTGTGAGGGGCTGATAAGATACGTCAAAATTCAGTTGCAAGTGATGCTAAAATCTTTTATGAATCTTTTTTATTCCAACCCCATACTAAAGATAAGCATGGTGGATGAAGTGCAGTAGGTATTGAAATACAAAAGAGGACTATTAAGGATGGACAAAGGGATGTAAAACTGGAACTACCTTTTGGTTCTCCCTACGGAGAAGGAAAGTTATGTAATGCTGCGCGAAAAAAATGCAAATTTTCGACAGAAAAACTTTTGTTGCAAAGCCCTGGAAACGAATAAGTGGATAAATCCAGTTGCTAAATTTACAAAAAAATGCTCTAACGCGTGATGTAGCCAGAATCCATGTCATGTGGATCCTAGATACCGAAAAGACGATTGACGGCAAAACTTTAAAAAACGTGAGAAGATGATCTCCTTCATACGTCAAATACAGTTTTTACTGTTTATTGACTAAATAAATCTAAAATCTAAAGCAAACGACATTGTAGTCGTCTGAAGAACGCTAGCGGCTAAACTGTTCAGCCGATTTTCTCCAAAATTGATATTCCTCGAACGATCTGGTTGATGTCATGGCCCTTTGCATTTGAAATTGATATTTTAATTTTTTTGGGGGGAGGGGACTTAACATGAAATCCCTGGGACATTTGCCAATAAAAATGAGGCCAACTTTTTTGGTTAAATTTTGTTGGTGGGTAGTATGAAGAAC
Organism: Gryllus bimaculatus; assembly: GCA_017312745.1. Lineage (NCBI taxonomy): Eukaryota > Metazoa > Arthropoda > Insecta > Orthoptera > Gryllidae > Gryllus > Gryllus bimaculatus. The sequence continues at coordinate 1,031,208 of BOPP01000130.1, forward strand.
GTTTAAGAGAATGACGCAGGTCCCATGTGGGTTAAAAACTCTAATTTTTCGAAAATTGAAAAAATTAAATTTTTTTTCGAAGTCTTCCTACTACTAAAATATTAAAGGTAGAGATTTTTCCCTAAATGAAATTTGTTCCTTAAAGATAGATTTTGAAATAAGATCAAGTACAATATTTTCGAAAATTTGAGTACTTTTCGGGAACAAAAGAATTTTCCATGAAAATACGAGGGATAAAGTACATGTCGTTTAACACCAGTATTTTTTTGGTAATATCCTAACTTTTTCACATCCTCCGGTCATCACATTAATTCATGAATTTAATGTGAAACGAAAGAAAATTTCGAAATCAAGGTTGCTATTTACAAATCGTGAACAATTAGTAAAATATATTATTTGTAACATCAATCCATAAACGTCCAGTAAAAAATGTATTCCGTATCTGGCGAAATTAAAAATTCTTCCGAAAGAGTTCGTTGTTCCAACTTTGTTATTGTTACATTACCATTGATAGTGCCATATGATTTTTAATAAATAAAAAATCACTTTATGGCAATAAAAATTGTAGGCATTAAAATTGTAGGATACATATTTTCTCAATTTTTATCGAAAGTCATTTTTGTAAGCTTCATGTACTCTTCACATAAGATATTCCATTTTCTAATTTGTATCAGCGCGAAAGAATAAAAATGTTGAATTGGCAACCTACAAAAGAATGTAGCTGTTATTTTAAAGAACAAATTCTTGCTACAATTTGGAAAAAGAAGCAATTGCTTTATTCTTCTGGATGCTCTAAGATGACGAAAAGGTTACGTCTCATACAGATTCTGACACAAGAGATGTTTGTTCGTTAATTCTTTGCAACGCGACCTGACGAAATGCCCTAGAGAAACAGAAAGTCAATGCACATTCAACAACATATGTTACACACATTGAAATACCAAATCGAGATTTATTACAGTTTCAAAGCAAAGTTTACTGTATAAAGGCTTACGAGAGTTGGCGTAAAAATCATTAAACCGAACACGGAAAATTCTGTAAAGGGATCTTTGGTGGCGCTACAGCCCGCTCAATTGCGGGGCCCGCGTCTCGACGCGTAGTTTACGGCGTCTGCCATCAGGAGCGCCAGGAGCGGCATCGTTTACGACTCGCGCGGCTGGAGCAATTAGGCAGTGCTGCTGCCAAAAGGGGGGCGGCGCCCGTCGCAGGTAAACGCGCGCCGACGTCCGCCCTCGCTGCGACTCGTAAAGGGTTTAGGGCCTCGCGCCAGATAACGTCCGTAAAACGAACGACAGCAGCGCCGCGCCATCCGTACGCCCGGCCCGCACGCGGCGCAGCCGGAGCGCTCTAACGGCGGGAGGGGGAACTGGCAGGTGGCTGCCAGCCTCGCCTATGCGGAGAGGTGGCGAAGGGGAAGGGGGAAAGGCATGGACACATGCTGTGGCGAAGCTGGGGAATAACGGGCATATGAGAATTGTGACATATGTACGATCTATAATGATTTATAGCCAGTCGTGCCGCTTGGATTTGAATCACGTGTGGTGGTAACATTTGGCCTCCTCATTCCATTTTATTAATTCCTTCATCCTCGACACAACTACAGTATACCTTCAACGATTCCTACAACTACACTCTGTTATTAAGTTGTACGATTCCAAGCCAACTGTGTTCGCCTTTTGCTCTGTTTTGATTTTCAATCTCCATTCAAATTTCTTTATAAATAAGGAAACAAAACTACTAATTTCATGTTAGTTTTGAATAAAATTCATGAAGTACTCGATTCACTGGATTTTGAAATAGTCAGTGTTTAAGTGATGCTCTTCTCTCGCTGTTGTGACAGATCATAACGTGTGATAGTGAACAAAAGAAATTTATTCAATAAAATGTGTGAAATCATGAAAAGTTTACATGGCCATGATAGAAATTCGTTACGGGGCGACCGGAAACAAATGAAAAGTTGGCCGAGAACGCGTAGAAGAAGGAAACACAGACGTCAAGCATGTATCGGAAATGTATTGACACAGACCTGAGGACGGTTCATCCTATAATGTTATAAAAATCTTATGACAACATCCCTGAAAGACAGAAATGCAAATCAAGAAGAAATAAAATTTTAAAAATATTTTTTTTAAATGTCCAACATACGTAACTGGATATCTGAAGGGTTCCATGCCGTCAATATACTGCTCAGAGGGGCAAATTAAACGACTATTGAGAAAGTGGCTTGCTCGCTTTGCGCATCAAAGATGGAAAGCTCCGAACTCGGGAGGGTGCACGTATATGCGGAGAGCACCAGAGAGGATGCGTGTGTGCGGACAGCGTTGTGGATGCGTAATATAGCAACTTTCGGAGGGAAGATGGTTTAATATACAATTAATAAGAGAATTGTAGTGGAGTTAATACGAAAAATATCAAGGACAATGTCACGACTTCGAGCATTCAAGACAATAGCTGTGAGATATATGGCTAAGTCAAGTTCTTTTTTTAAATCGTTCAAATGTGTGCGCAAACATTAAATGACATTTGATATTTATTAGGGAAATAGGGAATCGCAATTCTGGTGTTGAATATTAGATTAGTTGTTAGATTGAAATAATTAAAATTTCATTCTCTTAAAGTAGGTAGAATAGGTTAGTAATTAGAGCTTAACAAGGAATACTGTGCGAAAAAACTGCAAATTCTCGCCAGACAACTCTTATTACAGGACTCTGGTAACGAAGAAGTGGATAAATCTAGGTGCTATATTTATAAATACATCCTGTATGTCCGTCCGTCTGTGAAGAACGCTAGCGGCTAAACTGTTCTGCCGATTTTTTCCAAAATTTATATTCCCCGAACAATCTGACCAATGTCGTGGCCCCTTAAATTTGGAATCGATATTTTAATTTTTGAGGGTTTTTCACATGAACCCCCTGGGATATTTTCACACAATGGTGCCAACGATTTTGATAACATTTTGTTGATGGATTGTCTGAAGAACGTTTAAGAGAATGGCGCAGGTCTCATGCGGGTTGAAAAATCTAATTTTTCGAAAAATTGAAAAAATTCAATTTTTCATTTTTTTCGGCGTCTTCTACAACTAAAATATTAAATATAAAGATTTTTCCGTAATACAATGTCTGTTCCTTATATATAGATTTTGAAACAAGGTCATGTACAACTCAAAGTTTGAATATTTTTCGCGGTATTTTACGTGAAATATAGGCAATTTTTAATTTTTGTTTAAACAATTTTTCTTAAAAACGGCTTCATCGTTTTTAATATTTTGTTGGGGAATTGTCTGAAGGACGTTTAAGATAATGACGTAGGTCTAATGTTGGTTGAAAGCCCTAAGTTTTCAAAAATTGAAACAATTCAAATTTTTTCACGTCTTTCTACAACTACAATTATAACGATACAATTTTATTTCTTTGTGAAATGGATTCATCCATAACAATTCTTTAAATAAGGTCAAGTTCAATTATTCAAAAACATGAGTATTTTTTGCGAAATTTTGTGCCAAACATAGGCCATTTTTATTTTCTTAAAACTACTTTTTCTTAAAAACCACACAAACATGTTTATTAGATTTGGACCTTATATTGCATAAACGACGCTTAAGAGAATGATTTATGTCTCATGTTCATTGAAGTGCGTAATTCCGCGAAGATTTAAAAAAAAATCTTCGGCGACTTCCTATAACTACAATTGTGAAGACACATTTTCTTTTCTTAAAGATATGTGTTCATAAAAAGCAGATCCTTAAATATGGTCATATTAATTTTTTGAAATTATTAGCATTTTTGCATAATTTCGCGACAAATATAATAGCACGCTCGAACTGACTGCGTTTTCGGGGTCTTCTTATAAGTATGTTTGTACTTGGCGCGACAGCCTGTGAACGGGCTAAGGCCTACCGACGACGTCCATGCCTGATGCCTATTCATGAAATGGATATATTGCAAGCAATGCTCAACAATATCGACAATATGGTGCCGCAACAACATAATTCATGTGTTTTATATCACAGTAATGTAAATTTTCTCAAAAAAAATTGAGATTTTATAGTGGCCGATAAAACGCTGAACATATCACAAAATGTTAGTGTTATTACAGCCTCGTCCTAATTAAAAATCTCGGCTCCGCTACGCTCCACCTCAATTTGTAACTTTTGGCATCAGCAATAATAACACTCATAACATTTCTAGATGTTGAATAGGTATTCCTTTCGAATCGATATCGGTGAAAAAACATGTTATTGCATGAAGTTACGCCAGTCTAGATAATAGTAAATTGTGTTGAGTGTGCGTATGCCGATAGTACGATGTGTGCGGTTCCGTCACTCCGCTAGACAACTTCCGTGCACCAATCCGAGACGTATGAAGGTTATTCGACATCCCTTTCCTGCTGCTAAAAATGATAATTGTCTTGCGATCTGGCCTGAAGATTTAAGAAATCTCGAAATCACGTGTTTTTCATCAAATATGTCAGAGCTGCGCGCGAATTTGTCAAACCAAAGATTTTCCTTGAAGATATCAACACAAAATTTAAATGTAATTGGTATCAATCTTCTTAAAGTAAAAATTGTAATTTAATATTTTACATATTAGTAAATAGTTGACTTATTGAAATTTTCCAAGTAAAGGTTTTAAATTGCTAATCTTTAATACGTTTAAAATATTTGGAAAAAAATTAATTTGTATTTTTTAATATTCTTTAGTACTTTATCCCACCCACTCCCCCGTTTGTCCGCTATTTTTTTGGAAGCATATTGTGCGCAATACGTAGTAATGAGCCTTACACCACAGTGCAGTACAGCACGGACCCACGTTTAGAGGCCATGGATGAAAATGAGAGCATCAGGGCGACGTGAACACACATGAAAACAGCGACTGCAGATCCCAAGCTGGCACGGGAGGATGCCAGATGCTTCGTACAAACATCCGTCCCGTTAAATGGCTCTAAATACCGCCCATATAAGAAAAAATTGAAACTTTTCTAGGAAACTTCAAGGATTTTCCACCCAATCACACATTAAATATTAATTGTTAAAATTACCCAATAAAGCAAATTGATTATAAATACATTCATAAACAAAAACGTTTAGCGTTTTAGACGAGGTTTGCTTAGAGAACAGGGTTAGAATCGATCAAATATCGACTTACCTTTAAATCATCTCTTCTACTTTACGATACAATGCCACTTTACCTTATAATCATCTGTAATGTTTTAAAACTACTCCTCACTCCCCATTTTCACTCTCCTTGCTCCTCTTTAAGTACCCGCGCTAAAATGATTACTATATAAATGATAACATACGCAGGCGCAACGGAAAATGCTGGCAGTTACACCGTACTTTCAAAAGATGTCTATTTTTAAATTGATTCATTAATTAATTAACATTACACAAACAAAAACAAAAGCCAAAAAATTATAAACTACTGACAAGTACTGCCAAAGTATATATGTTGTAATCACCCACTCACCCAACAACCTGATTTCCTTCGGCGATTCAGCTTTGCCCGGCTGCTTCGTCGGCAGACTCCCTAGAGAGAAGCATGCGTGATTGCCTAACTACTGGATAGAAAGACTGAGGCATTTTCTTAATATTACTTTAATCAATATTGGATTCTACGCGGGTGAAGCACAATGTCAGAACAAAACTTACAATTAACTTACGACTAATCTTAACTTAAAAAGGCGGCATGGCCACAGTTCATCTTAGCTCCGTGGTTTTCGCCCTCCCAGGCGATCGTGAACCAGCTTACAGGGGCGGCGTTCGGGCATCCCAGCGCCCGGCGGCGGGCAGCCACGGTCGGTGCTTGCCCCAGGTTCCTTTGTGGTGACCGCTCGGCGGCCCCCCAGTCACCGGATCAGGCCAGCGGCGTTCGTCGACCGGACGGCGCCTCGGCGTCGCTCAGCGCGGGCAGGGGCGATGGCGGGTCGCTTAGTGGTCGTGTCTTTCACGCCCCGGCTCGTACTCACTTTGCTCTTGCGGTCAGGCACTCACATGTGGTGTCGCGTCCCATAGTTCGGCTTCCGTCACGCGAGTCGGGCTGCGATGGTAGCGTTCGAGGCGACCAGGCACGGATAGCCTCGGCTCCGAATCAAAGTAACAAGTGCTCTCCCCGCTGCCTCCTAAACAAGTATTCTCCCCGCTGCCTCCAAAACAAGTGCTCTCCCCGCTGCCTCCGGAACAAGTGATCGATTGTCATTTGGCGGTCCCTCAGGAAGGCTCGCGTGTCACGTGATTCCTCCCCCGCGTCTCACATCGCGATTGGTAGTCGCGGCTCCCGTGGTTTCTCCGTCCTATCACGGCGTCCGCGGCCCGGCAACTTTCTCCGAAGTAACATCCGACACGTAAATTCCAAGAATTGGGCGCGGGTAATTACGTTGCTCGGTTTGGGGGTGCGGGAGGCATATTTCCCCATGCGTCACGAGGGTGCGGCCGGCGTGGGTTGCGCTGAACAAAGGAGGTACATTCCTCCGTTGGCGCGCTAAGCGGCCTTTAGGTATCGGAAACGGCTATCCGATATGTGCGACTGTCCCATTACAATATATATATATAACTCTGCACGCGAGTAGTTGCCCCGAGTCTGCTTCCGATGTTTAGAGGACAAGCAGGGAGGATGTTAATGTGGTTAGAGGGAGATATTCCCTAGTAGATAGAGTGCAAATTACATTTAAAAATAATTATTTGCGAGATAAGTCGGTATTGTGAGGACGACATAAAACAAATAGGGACTTTTATGGTGAGATTTATTTAATTATTCGAATTAATTTAGTTTCAACGATGTAAAATAAAAATATTTTAATACCACATAAAGAGCTACCATTGACTAGTTTCTTAACTAATACCAATAGATCGCGTTGACACGGAATGAAGGATTGAAGCATAAGATTGAACATAAAAAAGCACTATTACGCAATTACATAAAAAGTAACATTATAGACACATATCTATATATTTTTGCACAGTGATCGCTAATAATGACAAACATTTCCATGTTTGAGTGAGGCGAAAAGTGTTTAGTAAATTGGGCAACGCCGTTATGTCCTTGAGATTGTCATGAATGCTCAGGGCTCATGCTTTTTCAATGTTTCGTTGTTTTGAATCACTTTGAAAACTGTTCGTTGCCTGGTCGACACCATAGAGGTGAGCAGAGGAGAGATACAACTAGAGTGCGCGTGAACCTACAGCGCAGGTTTCAATATGCGGTGGCCACAAGTCACGTGACTTTGGGACACCGATAGCTTGTTTTGCGTTGCATTGTGTGTAACTTTGCGTGCTGTTTGTTATTTCTGGTGCTACAGCGTAATTATTTGGGGGCGTTGTGGAGATATGCTTACTGCAAACGATCCACACTTGTTTGAGCTTTGTTAAGAACCGTGGTTCAGTATTGTCGTTACGGCTGCAACGAGAAGAACGTGAAAGGAGGAGTCACGTTTCATAGGTAGGTTATTAATTTGTTTTAATATTTTATTATACCCTTTTAGATGTGCGAAAATTATAGTTATCTAATTATAGATATATCGTGGATGATTTTAGTAGATTTGTTTTGCATTCTAGTTTTCCTAAAGATGAAGCAAGAAAGAAATTATGTGTGCTGCAAAACTTAGAGAGAAATTTACTCTACAAAATTTTCAAAAAGTTGTTCAAAAGTTTGAAAAAAACTGTTTTGATACGAGAAAAAAGTATTTGAATGTTGGCGTTAAAGCTGATGCAGTACCTACAATATTCAAATTTCACTAAACAATTTTATTAATCAAACAACTAAAAATCCGCTCTCAACAAAAAGAATAACAGATGTTGGTAAGATGATAGAAATCTTAAATTATTTTCTGAATAGAATGGTAATAATTAATGAAGAATGATTTCCTAGTACATTTGTATGCTGCTTCAGCAACACACTGTTGTCCAATTTCCCTGATACATTGAGCAAATGCTGAGATGGACCCTTGTGTTGCTTTTGGACGTAAATGTAGCTTCACTATGCACACGTTTAATTGAACACTCCTTTTGCTTATAGTGGTAGGAGTAAAGTCAATGTTATGTTACTGTTTTGTTAGTAATACCAAAAAATAAAATAAAACCTGCAGTTTGTTTATCGATGTAAATAAGTTTTGTATAACGGGAGGGAAAATGTCTAATGTCTATAGTTGAGATGTTGGGAAGAGATTTTTGAGCTCAAGAAAATGTGTGCAGATGGTACTTCTCCTCCGTATGTCACCTACAGTATTTACTGTTCTAAATAAATCAAAATATCACATACAGTACTTACTGTTACTAAATAAATCAAAATATATATCAAAATGAAAGTTTGTTTTCCCCCTCTACAAATCCTTGAAATATCTTGATAACTTGCTGTTTTATGTCCGATGTGGATTATCAATAGCAGAATGTCTAGCATGGAGTAGTAACAGAAACTTGGATTAATGCCTCCCATGGAGTTAATTTATTTTACAGTTAAATATTTTTTTATTTATTGTCCTATGTAATATAACTTTAAAACAGGAGTAGTGAGGGACGCGGTTTGTGATAAGCTGGACAGAAATCGGATTTTTCATGTACTTAATTAAATAGAGAAGAATAACTTAAGGTAACTTTTTTACCATAAGCAACATTCTTAGGGCTCTGTAATAAACGAGAAAATAACGCTAGAGTGAAGCATGTTAGATACTTATTAAAAGAAATAATTACTAGGCGGGTGATTAGCAGATGCCTCCTAGCTGTCCCAAAGTCACGTGACTTGCGCGCAAGAGATGTTGATACCCGGCCGGGCCTTCTGCGCATTCTAGTATATCTCTACTCTATGGTCGACGCGCGGTAAAAATCTCAATTTGAGCGAATTGGTGGAAGGTTTATTTCCAAAGCGGAATTTGAGAGATAACGAAATAATTTCCCCGATATCACGCGAACTGTGACGTAATTAAAAGTTTTCAAATATTTTTTCAATGTTTGTTTCTCTCTACTTTTTAATTCTTGAATTACCTGAGCCAATGGTTGGACAAACCTGAGATTATCAAATTGCTTAACAACAATATTAACTGTTTGGTTCTCTCCAACACTGTATAAAGCTTTATATTTAATTTGACAGAAATCGTAATCATTGATTCCAACTGCTCCTTATTATCCTTCTTATCACAATTTTTTTCTGTTATTCCCATATTTCATTTTTTTATATAATTAAACTGCATGCCCAATTTTTAATTTTTTAATATTTTTGATTGAAGTTTTAAAACTATTTTTGCAATTACAATCTGCCATATTATTTCCAGCGGTGCGGTTATATAATTCATAGAAACTATTTGCTCGCTTTCAGTATAATTTTATATAATGTTATGATATTGACTTAAATGCAGATTATTGTGTAAAGTACATATCAAGCTACAGCTGATAAAATAAAATTACTGCATCAGATAATTCTGAGAGTTGTATTATTGAGGCCTTCAATAATAAAATTATAACATTGTTAGAGATAAAATCTAAAGATTTCCTAATGGCAGAGTCTTTTGTAATCATTTGTCTTGATGTTGCAGTCAGAATGAAAAGAGATTTAATTTTTTTGAAAATAAGACATGAGAACCATTCAAAATGCATTACTATTCAGGAAATTAAAACAATTCGATAAAATATAGTGCTGAAGAGAAAAGGAGTTTCTATTAAAATACTAAAACTACCAAAGGCAGAACATGTGATTCCTCTTACAATTTCAATAAAATGTGATTCTTATTTATAAATGTAGTTATTAAATTTGCCCATGGGCGGATTTAGATACTGTAGGCTTTCAAACCCAAAACTGTACTGGGCACTCCTTCAGAAAAATCTTTAAAACCAAAAATCGAATTATGAATAAATCTAAAAAATACTAATTAAGACAGAATATATCATTGTTTCAGTACAGATGGAAATTAACAAATTGCTTTTAAATATCTCATTTACAAATACATGTTTGGTTTCTTATTGTTCCTTTCAATTTATTTTTAAAATCAAACTTTGTTGTTCAGTAAATTATTTCATTAATGATTATTCAGATAAAAACAAGTTTTTAATATTTATTTTAAAAAATCCGGGCATGAGGATGGGAGTTCCAAGCCTAATTTCGCTAGGAGGAAATCCAGCTCTGCATTCACTTATGCCTTGAATGGTTGATATTAACCCCAGCAAAACAGTATTTTATCATTGCAACACATTTGAAGCCACTAAAAAGTATATTTCATCCTGAATTGAATGCCCATAGCTCTACATATTGAAGTGCTGATCTACGCTAAAGATTGTTGCTTTGCGTCCTGTGTAAGCAACTGTGGTGCAAAAGACAATGACAATCCACTGTGTATCTCCATAATAAAAAAGAGAATATGAATAACTTTCGAATAATTAAATAAATAATCATTGTTCAGGAGGAAAACACTGACATGCGGCAAAATATAAAATAATATTACTGTACTGAATGTTAGAACAATTCTATAAACTCTCAAGATCACCCATTTTCTCATAGGGAGAAGTACCAAAATGAGTCATTGGGAATATTAATTGAATTAAGATTTTCGTTCAGATCGCACTCGATTGTATCCATCAAATTCCAGCTTTTTTGAATACGCGATTAGTATCAAACGCAATGTTCTCCAGGAGGGAGGATATTTTAATTGCTCTCAGAAGATCCAGAGGAATGTACGAACTCATCTTGAATGAAGCGCGTTGCGCACGCGGTGTTGCCGAGATGCGCGTCAGAGTCCCGAACCTCTAGAAAGCGCGCGAACGTCTCCCTCTGGCCTGATTTAGGCTTCTAATTTTGCAAAATTCTCTCGTTTCAAACGGTAGATTTCCTTCAAATTGCGCATATTGACTCTGAGATGTTAGCTACCAAAAGAAGAGTTTTTAAAAACATGTTCAACAGTTAATTTTCTCATAATTTTAAAATTTCAGGTGAAATCTGCCAGGTCACCATAAGAGCCCCATGTTAAAACAGCAAACTTTACGGTCTCGTTACACGAAAACTAGACGGTAACATCCATTTAAACTCTATCAGAACATGGAAGAACCTCTCATCTTTCCATTAATGCAATAAAAAAGACATGTTAAACACTTATCTCGCTCTAACCACCATGTTGTATTTTTTTCGAAATTATGTTTAAAATTTTAAATTACATTTTATATTGCTGTTATGTGTATTTTTTTATTTGACTGCTCAGCTTTTATTAATTCTTTGTGTTTAAAGAATATTTTGTAAATTTCAGTACAACGGTGAGGAATATAAAAATAACATGTAAATGCGAGCTAAGAAAAATGTGATAATAGTTTTGTATACTTTTATAAAATATCTTCTGAAGCAATTGAGTATGATTATTAATTGTTTTCGGAGAAACGATTTTAATGGATGATCGATCTTTGTCTCATTTTAATTTATGAAAAAAGACAAAACGCAATTCTTTTATCCTTATTCTCTTAGACTGTACTGCTTTAGGTTGCATACCATTTTATCGAAAAGCATGTGAATTAAAAAAATGTCCACCATTTTGTGGAGTGAGAATAAATTAGTGAACATGTGGAAACAGCGGGTTCTCCGCTCAAGCAGTGAACACCTGGCAACCCTAATAATTACGGTTGTCGAATCGACAAACAATTTTCTTTCTTCAGATTTCCCAGAGATCAAGAGAGGCGAGTTTCAGAATTTGATCTTTTTATGGATACATGCAAGAGTTAACGTGTTATAAGCGGTAAACATCGACCGTTTACTATACCATGAAAGAAGTGGTAAATCGGAAGTTGACGGTGGCACGGTTCTTTTGACGAGAAAAATTTGTTTATCAGTAAGGAGCCGTTTCCCTACAACGTGAACGATAAGTTCGTGAACTGGGCTGCATTTGTGTTCGTATTGTTCCACGAGCTAGAATATACTACATAGAGTGGCTGCAGCGCCTTCATCTTTGAAGCAAATTGAAGCCTTTTTTTGCAGTCAAAGTAGCGCCCTCTGGGAAACAAAGTATTATATACTGTGATTTATGCAACTCTGCCCCTGGTAGGTCTCAGTTGTTCACGGTTTCATCCAATCGGAAGCTTGAACTTCATAATAGTGACGTCACTTCACTTCTGACGTTAAAGCTTTCGATTAGATGGAACCATCAACAGCTGATATCTGCCAGGGCAGAGATGCGAAAATTGCAGTATAGCATTACGTTTCGCGCTGGTTACAGACGGTTTCAACGCCACTCTTATGTTTTGGCTTTAAAAAAACATGGCGGTCACTAGTTCTGCGAGCCTTCACCAAGAGCGCTGAAATTATAGGGACAGCCACTCTCTCTAGTATATTCTGACTCGTTGGTATTGTACATCGTAGAAATTAATTTAATAGCCAATTCATTTTGACTCCAAGTGGTCCGCGACGGATCCCACGTGCTGCGTTCGCGAGAGCCTCTCGGCCCTCTCCATCTGATTCACGCCCTTCTGCTGTCCCTCCGGCCAGCGCCTTCGTGAGAACCTCGTTCTCATGAAGGCGCCGCTCCGGCGCTGGCGCTGTTATACAGTCTGCCGAAGAACAGAAGAAGTGCTCTCAGCCATGGGTTGCGAGTTAAACTAATTAACTCGCAACCCATGGCTGAGAGCACTTCTTCTTGTTTTGACAATTTGTCAACCGCGTATTGTTGCCACCATTCAAAACAGCCGTGCAGCAGAGGCGACTGTCACTTCATAAGCTGCAGTAACTTTCCTGTTTCTAAAATAAATTTGGTTCACGGGAGCCCATGAACACCACGAGTGTAATATTACCCAGAGCCAGAGTGTCTCCTTGTAGTGGCTTTTTTATATAATGAAATTTGACTTTATTTTGTTGATATTTTATATCGAAAGTAAATATGATGCGGTTGTTGAATGTGTATTTTATAAAGAATGTAAATTGCTATGTATAATGTTTGGAAGTTTTTAAATATTAATATATTTTGTTTTCCTTTGTATTAATCCAGGCCCGTTGAAATTGAATCTGGAATATATAAATGCAGATAACACAAATAATTAGATTTTTGGCATTTGCTGTTTACGTATTTGTAACAGTTAACGCCTTATTTTCTGGAAGTTTGTTTTTTCCATTAACTTTGGCTACTAGTACATCCCATTATTAAAGATTGTTAATTATTAATAAACAAACCAATTGGTTAAATTCAATTTCTAACAAAAATATTCTGCATTAGCTGTATTTTCATTTAAATGCTGCTCCTTTTAGTAATTCGAATTTTGGCGGGTTTTGCAGCGGACCCGCCATTAAAGTGCTACCATCGCGCGACAGTAAAGCTCTCTACAGGTATTCGTGAGAACGTAGAAGCGTGCATCTTGATTTTCAGGCTGCGTCGGCTCTTTCTTTTCCCTCGCGCCGCGTTGGGCGATGGTCGTGAAATTTGTGCCTGGTGATGTACAGTGTGTTAGTCGTTTTCCTACGGTGGAGGGAAAACGGATTGTTCCAGATTTGAGGAATGCGGTGGTTGGTAAGAGGGGTTTATTCATGCAATTCTTTGTGGATGGTTTGCTTGTTATATGGGGAAATTTTGGCACTGTGATGATTATAACTTTCGTGAACGCACTGAGGTTGAACTCCCACGTGGTTGAATTCCCTCTTCGTGTTGTGAGTCTCCAATGCACTTTGATCTCTGAGTGCCGAAATTTTACTTCTTAGTACACTTTCTTAGTTCTGATCAATTTTTAACGTTTCTCTTACATTAATTTATAAATTTACAGAATTTTGAAATGGAGAAAGAAAACGTTAGTGATCACGTGGAACTTCATTGGCTTCATAGGTAAGCATTTGGTTTGGGCCCTTTTATCTTTTTTTTTTTTATTTCCACAATGATGTCTGTATTTATCCGTGTTTCAATTGATATATCAATGATAGCTACTTTTTATTCTGATTGCTACCAAATAAGTGTAAGATGAGAATGTGATGCTGTTTTGAACTCAAAAAAACTTGTTTTGTTCAGGTGGAAAACGTGTCTTCAAAATGTATTGCTGTTGGAAGCTGAAAAACCTTGTAAGACGGGAATGGATGAGTTTCTATGAAACCTAAGATTCATATGTAATGAAGCAATTTGTGCACAAATTAAAGCTGAGCAGTCGGATAAATCTGATCTGAATATGTGAACGAAATGTAAAAGTTTCCAATGTTTTTGTGGAATTTGCTGCCTTTTGAGGTATGTTTTCAGTTTGAAACTTGCTGTTTCTTTAACTCCTAAAATGATGTTCTTTTGTCCGTGTTTCAACTGATAATTCAGTGATAGTTACCATTCATTCTGATTGCTACCAACTTGAATAAGATGGCAAAGTGATGTTATTTTGGTTTCTGAAGGTTTTTGCTTTTTTTTCAGGTGGGAGGTCCTATGTGTAGGCAAAATACTGTCTCCCCATCTATGGGCCACCCTTATAAACTGTTTGAGATATTGAAATGGTTTTTGGTCAGCAATGCAGAATCTTGGAACATGTAATGTGCTGTGGGGATATGGTTTGAAATATTTTTAGTTTTAGAGGAATTTAACCCTTTAGCATACCAAGCGGATTGCATATGTACCACAATTTAACATTTTTGTTGTTTACAATTTGCTTATTTTGTAATATTGAAATTTCGTTAAATTGAAATACTTCTGCACAGAAATAGTTACTTAATTCTATTCAATTTTTTCATTATATGCCTGCTCAAAATAATCTAAATGTTCATATTTATTTAATATTTCAAAGAAATCTTGCATAACATTAAAGTAAGGTTCAAGTTTACCCTGCTCAATGTGCGGAGAGTTAATCAGCTTGAATTTTTGTTTGGGGAATTATATATATTTCTTGCTAGAAATAGATTCATTATAAAGAGGATTATAATACTGCTTCACATGTTAATATTTCAGAAATTTGAGTGACATGACTTTCTGACTTGTGATTTTAAAAGAAAGGGATAATATTTTCTGTAGCAGCCTTTGAAACTGTCTCCTTGGGGAAGGAGGCATATTCAGTTTTATTTGATGCTTAATTAAAACCATTGCTAGGAGAGGCCACAAAATCTGTCTTTGCTACAGTTGCTAGGGCTGCAACAGGATCTATCTATTTAATTTAAATTGCATATCAGTCTAATTTTACTCATATTTCTATTTAGATATTGATATACCGTTGTTAAAGCTCAAAACTAAAAATTGTTCAAACAATTCCTAGTCTAATTCTTTACCCACGATTCAGCATTATTGAACTGCATGAAGATATAAACTGTTCAGAATTTGAGGTTGGCCCATAGTTGGTAGGACTCTGCATTGCCCTTGGAACTAGAGGAAAGGGTAAGGTTGGAAAAGATGTCTACAAAACGAATGATTTACATCCACTGAAGCAGTTTGTCTTAAAATTGTGTATTTGTGAGAGATCTAGACGTGAATGAAATGCACAAGTTTGAGTTCTTGTGGGATTTGCATCCTTGAGGTATGTTTGGATAGAGAACTGCTGTTTTTTTAACTCCAAAATGATGTTCATTTATATCCGTGTTTCAGCTGATAATTCAGTGATAGTTACATTTAATTCTGATTGCTACCAACTTCAATAAGATGGCAAAGTGATGCTATATTGGTTTCTCAAAGCTTTCATTTTGTTTAGGTGGAAGTTGTATGCCAACAAAATTTAGTGCCCTTGGATTCTGAGTAAATGTTTAGAAGACTGGAATGGAGTGTTCATAAAAAGCATCAATGAAATTTATGTGCAGTGAAGCAGTTGTGCACAAATTACTGGCTAGACTTAAATTAATTGTTCCAAAGAGTGAATAAATCATAACAAAGTTTGATTGAGATGAGATAAATGGGAGCTGTGGAATTTACTGCTTTCTAGGTAAATATTAGTTTTTCAATTCTAAAGTGTTCATAAGATATGTAGCAGTGTTATATGTATGATGTGCTTGTAATAGTATATCGAAAGTTTGCACACGTTTATTACAAAAATATTACAAATTTTTATACCCACTTATGATGGTGCAAATGAGTTACGCAAAATAATGTAACTTAGTTCTTTCAGAATTAAAGTAAAGAAGCATTTAAGTCTGAGAAAAATGAAAAGCAATTTGGTAGGAGTTCAGGAAATTAAATTATGAAATTGTTAAACTTTTATTAAAATATTAGATTTACTGTGATTCATAATTACTCCTGGATGTGTGTTGTTTCCTCTAAGCTGAAATATTCCTTTCCTGACTGACCTCAGTATGTTGTATTTAGGTACTAAAGTAATGTATTTCTTTCAGGAATAAAGTACAGAAGCATTTCATTTTGCGAGAGCTGGTGGAGCTGTTAGAGGGTTTGGGCCATGTAAGTATGGAAAAAATATCTTGTTGAAAATTATATTTTAGATTTACTGTGATGAATTATTACTTTTGGTCCGTGTTGCTGACATTTCAGTGCTGTTACATTCTAACTGAAACCTTCTGTCTTACCTTACTGATGTTAGAATATTGTGCTTAAGGAACTAAAGTAATGCATTTCTTTCAGGATTAAAGTAAAGCAGCATTTTATTCTGTGAGAAAGATGATTGAATGAATTCCGGCAATTGTACCTATAAAGATGTTCTTGTTGAAAATTTTTAGTCGCTGTGTTGCACAAGTATGTTAATGATTTATTATGTAATTGTGCTGCATGTGTGAATATTAGAACCTACTTGGCATGAATGATTAATTGAAATAGGATCTTCAGTTCTAATTATGTTAAATCAAGATGTTTACTGAATGCTTCCATGTAACCTGAACTGCAAAATATTGTAATAAATGGGTTTTCTATGTAATTTCTTGTTTCAATTTATACAATAAAGTATATATAAGAAGTCATTCTTATTACTAGAATCTCCCTGTAACTCATTTGTAGAGTCTACCAAAGGAAGCCAGCTATGAATGAACTACCAAATTAAGTATTGGAAGATTTATCTAGAAAGCTGGCTGTGACTGCAGGAGCTCTCAAAATTGAACCTTTAATGATAACATAATTCTCATGGATATTTCTGGAAATTATCTCATTTTGGTATTTGAGGTTTTCTAACAGAACTGGTGTAAATTGAACACAGAAAATTGCTTTATTTGGTTTAACATTGTGATTCCTACAAATCAACATGCCCCACCTCAACCCAGAAAACGTACACCATCTCAAGCACGCTTTGAAACGTACCTGTTTAAATAAATTCTTGGGTACAAAGTTGTGATAAACAGTTGTTGGTGAGATTTGCAGAGATCTTTGGATTCAGAATGGACCAGAGAAATAGAAAGACAATGGAAGATCCCTAGACATAGTGAATTTAATGATAATTTGTGAAATCTGCCTTAACCCATAAATTAACTATTATTAAAATCTTAGAATTACATTTTCTTAATAAAAACTTAAAGTTAACTATACAATATTTGTCCTTCCTTAGCATAATCCTGCCCTATTTGGAGTGGTTCTGCAAAATGTTTGCTAGAGATGTTATTTACTTAAAAATTAACTATACTATTGTCAATGTTTTATTACTTTGGAATGTACAGCTATCTCCTGATTCAATTTACATTAATGCAAACTTGATGTTATAGTATGTTCAGAGGTTGCTTCTGTAAGTTTTCCCTCTTAAGATATGCTTGTTATTCTACTTTCTTCAATCCTTTGAAAGAACATTATGGAACAAGGATAAATAAATTATAAAGTTTTGGGATGGCAATACGAATTTCTGATTCAAGGTATGGTAGACCAAATCACGTGCGGTTGCGGATTAAAATTGCTTGACATCCAATACTCAATGAATGAAATAAAAGAAATAGCATCAAGAATCCTCATTAAAATAACTCCATGGGTGGTTATAGTATGGACAATAGGGAGAACTGTATCCTCAGAAAATGTCCGCAAGGCAATACGAGACGCAGGTTACAACGGGAGTAGCGAAGAAGCAGCCTTGGTACATTTGCAGGCCAAATCTGTACAAGGCATTGCAGAAACCACCCGTCGGCGTACTGGCAAACTTATTTTCAGTAAATTATGGTGAAATGAAAGTAAATTCAATATATTTGGATCAGATGGGCAACCACGTGTGGAGGAAGGTAAACGCAGCCTTGCAATATAAACATTTACGTGCAACTAAGCACGGCAGAGTATCCATAATGGTATATCTGCGGTGGTTCTTCCGCCTCCAACTTGTCCGAACAATATTTCTGTCTGCTTGACAGCTTGTGGTTGACGAAAGATGGGGTTCCGTTATCCAATTATAGGCTTCTAATGAAGTCACTGCAGAAATCCCGAGGCTTAAAACCAGTGCTAAAACAGCACGTACTTCTCACCTTTAGTAATTATTAATTTTTTAAACTTATGTAATACTATTTTTAAATAAATTATGAAAATGAATGTTTAATCATTTTTAGCTATTCCTTCTCGATTACATAAAGCTCCTGAGATGTTTTTTAAAAAAATCCGTTTTTTACTCAGTTTTGTTCGATAGAATGAAAGACATTTATGCAAATGGCACAGGTCTCTTTTTCGTTGCAAAAGTTCTAAACCTTTCCTATCCAGCAAAATGCATATGGCCGGCTTGCCTGTTTCCGTTACGATGCTCTAAAACACGCGCGAAAATTGCCTTCGGACTGACTTGTTATTTTGCAGAGTTTTTACGTTCACAATTTTTCAACATTTAATAGTTTATTCCAAGAAGTACATTATACTCAAAATACTGTAAATATATAACTTGTATTATATTTTTATTGCAACAGTATATTATCAATTACAGTAAATTAGTAATCGACAGTCATACAAATTTCTGAAAACTATTGTAATGTATTATAACCATATAAACATTTTCAAATATGAAATATCAATATGTCTAACACAAATGAAATTTCCTTTTAAAACGACTTTTAAACAAATCATCAAACAAAAAAGCCCAGTTGGCGAATGTATAAAACCTCCAAAGCAAATTAGTCATTGTTGGCGTGGATGAGTGTCATTGTATTTTAAAATACAAGTATTTAAATACTATCCAACCCTGCTCATTACAAATCATACAATATTCTATGCAAAAACTAAAATTTCAAGCAAATATCAACACAACTTTGGCAACTATAACTGTTTTTCATATCGGTAAATCAAGTCTCAACAGTTAGACGTAATTCACAAAAATAAGCTATCGAGTCATTGAAGAATTCCAACCTGCCATTCCCTGAAAGCTAGCAGTATTTCAGATAGGTTTTAAATAATTTCTAAAAGATTAATGTGTAAATGTAGAAGAAAAGGTCGAATGTAAGAAACGCAAAGAAATATAAAATATACAAATTCTAACTTACGGAGCATCCAAATGTCGGGAATTACGTCCACCGAGCGCAGTAAATTCGGACCGGTCATTATATTTGTCTCCAAATTAAACAAAAAATACTCATATATTTCAACAATTCAACATGTTTAAAGATGTTTCTTATTATCACATTTAATTAAGAAAAAATTGTATCTTCACAACTATAGTAAGAGGCCGAAATATTTTAAATTTTCGCAAAATCAGGTATTTTTACGAACATGAGATCTGCACAATTCTTTTAAGAGTTATTCACGCTATCAAAGATTACAATTTAATAAAAATGAGCGGTTTTAAAGAAAATAAAAACTGCTTATGTTTGACCAAATTTTCGCAAAAAATACTCATGTTTTTGAAATTCGACATTGATCTTATTTGAAGATCTGTTTTTGATGAACACATTTCATTAATAAAAAGCATATTATATAATTGCATTTATAAGGAAAACGAATCAATTTCGATTTTTTTTTCATTTTCCGAAAAATTGAATGCTCCTGCCAACATGAGATGTGCGCCATTTTCGTTAACGTTTTTTAGACTACACATCAACAAAATTGAAACAAAATCGGTCGAGCCGTTTTTGAAAAAAAGTTGTTAAAACAAAATTAAAAATTGCCTATTCACACGAAAGTACGCGAAAAACTCAAATTTTCGAAAAATTGTACATAAAGCTATTTGAAAATCTATCTTTAAGAAACAAATTTTATTAAGGGAAGAATCTCTTTCATTAATAGTTTAGTTTTAGGAAATCCCCGAAAAAAATGATTTTTTCTTCAATTTTCGAAAAATCAGAGATTTTAACCAACAAGAGACCTACACCATTCTCAGGACCGGATTTACCTACAAGTAAAACAAACAGTTGCTTGGGAGCCCCGCGTTTCGGAAAAATACGTATACCATATTTTTTTGTCTGTGAAATCAAGTAATCTACTGTGTAACAAAATGTACAATTTGAAAACATTTTTAAAAAATATTTATTACATGTTAAATTAGTCTATTAACTATACTTTATTTCCTTTACTTACAACTAAATATGTAAATTTTTTATGCAAACCTCAAAATTTTTCATGCTCAAATTAACAGCTATGGGGGCCCTCAGGAAAAATTATCAGTTTTCATTTGTATCTGTACACAAAGTACTTGTACTATAATACATTTTTTATTTAATAAAGATGGAGCTATTTTTTCGGGGGAGGGGGGCAATTCAATTTTGTGCTTGGGGCCCCGTACTACTTAAATCCGGCCCTGACCATTCTCTTAAACGTCCCTCAAGCTATCCAACAACAAAATTTAATCAAAATCGATGGCGCCATTTTTTTAATGGGCTTCATGTTGAGTATCCCCCAAATTATAATATCGGTTTCAAATTTAAAAGGACGGGATATCAGTCAGATCGAACAGGGAATATCAATTTTGGAGAAATTCGACTGGGCGGTATAGCCACTAGCATTGTTTATAGACGACGATCAAGCGTTTTGTCGTCAGTCGGTATCAAGGACCCACGAAACGTGGATTCTGGCTGCACCACGTGTTAAAAGGCTTTTTCTTCTAAATTTAGCGACTGGATTTATACACTTTGGCGTTACCATGGCCCTGTAAGAAGAACCGTTGACACATGAAAATACATTAAAAACAGTTTACAGCGTCGGGGAAGCCACATACACGTAGTTACTATATAGTATTTGAATAATTGTGAGTATGCCTGTGTGCGGATCCGACACTCACGGTTTGATCACTTCCTATTGGCCAATCGAGATAGTATATGAGTTGTCATTTGACACGCCTCGGGCTGCTGATTGGGAACATTTGTTTTCAGATTCTAAGAAATTTCGAAAAATGTTGTTTGTTGTGGCAAACTTATTAAATTTGAAGAACTTCAAGTGAATCCGGAGAAAATCAAAATGTGTAATGCAACAAAATAAAAACACATTTAAATTATTACGTTCGACTTCTCACAGTTCCGATCTTATGCATACAAACACCGATTTTCAAATTAATGGGACCAACATTTAATTCTTATTAAACTCAACACCTTTTTCACATAAAAATTCAAAAAGTCGTCTTTTACTGTTTATATGTATTCACCCACAAAATGATTAATTGAGAATTGGAGAAGTAGAAGTTAATACAAATTAGTCTGAGTTTGTAGGGGGGAAATATGGAAATGGAAAGAAAATCTGGCGAGGAATTAAACGTAGTTGTAGATTTTAGGACAGAATATTCGAGAGTAATTGAAAATGACCTTTAGAGAATAACCCTGAATTACAACTTACGGGTGATATTTTATGTGCATTTTTGTGTATATTAGCAACACCGCGTAACAAATGGGAACTGCACTAAATTTTGACTTCGCCCCATCCATACCTGCCGTACACTAAAGTAAATGTAATAGTCTGTAATATTTTATTATAATGTACCATATTCATTAGAATTACAAGGTGTATGCGTATATTCGGATTAAATAAATTATTTCCATTACAAATTTCCTAGAGTTTTTAATATTTCGAATGCCGAAAAATAGGTGTTTCTTACGAAGGTACGAAGCGATGTTTCGTGGGTCCGCAATGCGATAAAAATTATGTTTTCCAGTACTGCGTGTAATCTATGGAAGCATAGTCGGCAAACGGAAAACTTAGGCCGTTGTCCACGTAAAAGGATTTTTTTAAAACATATCTTGAAAAGAAGAAATTTGTCAACACTGAAAAACGTACGGCTTCACAAAAATAAAGAACAACGCGAAATACCGTGAGATATTCCATCGTGAAGACAAAACCTCGCGCGCCAAGAAATAACCCAAGTATAGTAACTAGAAACTTCCCCCGCGATCTTCCTCCGAACGAGAGTATATAACGAGCCTTCTGTCCAGAATGGCTTGTCCGCTAGCTCCGCAGTTTAGACACCCTTCAATGTGCCTGGGAATATGAATGTGACCTAACGTTTAATTCTTTGAATTAACACAGCCTTTCTTTCTTTACCTTCATTTTGTGGGGTAGAATACAAATTTCGGAGGTCACGGTTATTGACTTGCTTAATGTTTAGGATGCGTGTGTTGCCCTCCTCACGCCTCCACCAGCACCCCCACGTCTTACGACACTTCGCCGTCACCCCACCCCTCTTCCCGCTCTCACCCGCCCGTAATGACGCACGAACGACTCTTTAAATATAATATTTTCGTAATACAGATACAATGCAATACAAGTTTGTGTGATAAAAGGCTGGCACATTCAAAGAAATTCTCAAGACGACGGAACGCCGTCTGTAATTACGAGTACAATAGTATGGAAATTGTACCTACTACTATCACCCTCGCTGAATTTTAAGGCTATTTAATTATCAGTTTCTTAATCCAACTGACAGCGCAATTTTCATGTTTACTATTGTGTAGTGACTTGCTCAATACATCGGCAATCATTTCTTCAGTACTCAAATATTCAATTTTCAATTTATGTTCTTGTACTGTCTGGAGAATGAAATATCTCACGTCACTGTGTTTCGATCTAGCATGAAACACAGGATTATGTACAATTTTTTTGCGGATTGGTTGTCACTGTAAATGATTATTTTGTTGGATTGATAAATTCCCAGTTCTCAGGCTAATGCAAGTATATGAATTGCCTCTTTAGCAGCTACGGCAATGCTAATATATTCTGCTTCCGTTGATGACAGCGCGAAAGATTTTGGGTTACGTACACCATGAAATAGCTGCTCCTGACAACAAGAAGACACATCCGGAATATAATTTTATATCGTTCGGACAATTTGCCCTGTCGGCGTCGGTATAACCCTGTATTCCTGTGTCTTCTTGAATATAAACTAATTTTTTATCAATTGTTCCTCGCAGGTATCGAATTACACGTTTGGCAGCCTGCCAATGACTTTCATTGTGGCAATTATTGTATTGACTTAGCATGTTAACAGCGTAATTGATGTCCGGACGTGTGCCCCCTACTACATGCATAAGAAAACTAATGAGCTCCCGGAATGGTCGTTGATCTTTCTCTCTTTCTGAAATGGTATTGGATTGAAGTTTCTTTCCAGTAGAGATGGGAGTTTTTACGGGCTTACAATCTTCCATGTATCTTTTCAAAATATCTTTAATGTATCCACTTTGACAAAGTATCTTCTGATCAGCCGACTAAACCTAGTTCGTCCGAGGTCCTTGTCAAAACGAGAAGCAAGTTCTCTTCTGATGTGATTGATCCTTTCATTATTTTTTGACGCGATTAACATGACATCAACATAGACAAGTAGTTACGTGTGAAGTTCTCTAGTATCAACGAACATGCATGGATCCGAATTTGTGGATCGAAGACAAATATCTTCTAGAGTGGTCTTCAACTTCGTGTGCAATTGTGGACCAGCTTGACGAAAAACGTAAATGGCTTTCTTCAATTTGCAGCTCTTGTCGCCGGATGTAAAGAGTTGGAGCATATTTTGGGCCTTTTTGATTACATTAATGTCTCCTTCAGTCTCAATTAATATTTTTCATGACTCATTCCAGTATGCCGGTTTTTTCATGAACAGTAACGTGTCGATATCAACATACAAATAAGCGGTGGTGTTGTCGAGTTGTGAAATTTTAATAACAAGTTTGACAGATTGTTGTATCCATGATTGTTATTGGATTGCTAAAGGTATAGAAAAACACTACACCATCCGATTCGTTTCATGGTTTTATTTGAACTAAAATTAAACTGTACACGTTGCGTCAGGTAAGCACCGTTATAATAAAGTGGAGGGTCAAGGCTCAGCTCCGAGTTGGCACCAATGAATATGAAGAGATGATGCCAATGCGTGTCTACATGTGTTTTGGTCATGGCACAGATAAAACCACGAGGAATGTAAATGATACAATTCTAGCAACAGGAGCGAATGTATCAATAAAATCGATTCCGGGTCTTTGAGTGAATCTTGCGCGACTACTCTGAATTTTCTTCTGTGAATAGATCCATCCGAATTCATCTTGTTACGGAGCACAGTTCTGCAGTCTATGAGAATATCACTGCTCGGTCGGTTGACTACTTCCAACGTGTCATTGGCAATCAGACACTTCATCTCCGAGTATATTGCATCAAGCCTCTCGGATTTGTCGGGACCGTTTATAGCATTGTATACATTTATTTCTGTTGCATTAAAAACAAAGTATCTGGTTAAACTGGTGATGAATCAGTTTCTTTAATAACATTTTTATTTTCGTAACTGGTTGGAGATAAGACCACTATTAGTAACGAGGAAAATTGACGGTCCGTATGATCTTCGACGAAATTAGTTTCAATCTGATCATTACTTGTGAAATTTCCCATTTGGGTGGACGTTCTCTTTTCCAAGTTTTTACCTTTCTTGGCCTTCCACATGGCCGTTTGGTTGTAGCAACTCCATCATTATTTTTGAATGGCTCAGAGGAATTTGTGACTTCATGCTCTGGATAAGCAGATCCAATATTACTACCATTTAAACATTGCCCGTTGATCGAAACACCCAGATACGATATCCCTTATTGCAATCAGAATATCCAATGAAGTTTCCGCATACACCTTTGCTTTCAAACTTACCTTTGCCATGTGTCTTGTCTATGATATAAACTTTGGTTCCAAATGCACGTTGTTTTGAGATATATGATCATTTTACGTTCCATTTTTCATATTGAATCCCTTCGGGCAAGCTCTTCGCAATGCACCTGTTTCGAATGTAGTTTGCGGTCGCAACAGCTTTCGCCCAGAAAGATGAAGGCATCCCGGACTCTATCAACATGAATCTTGCAGCTTCGACGAGGGTCCGATTTTTCCGTTCAGCGATCCCATTCTGTTGAGACGTGTGCGGCGTTGTCAGCTGTTGTTGGATTCGTCCGTCCTTAAGAAGTGTTTCCATTCTCTTGTTTTTATATTCTTTCCCGTTATCAGACAAAATTGCTTTGATTTTGTAACCTGTTTGGTTTTCCGCAAAAGTTTTGAAATCAATCAATTTTTCAACAGCTTCTACTTTTTTGTGGATGAAATAAATTTGACATCAAGGACTGTAATCATCTACGTATGTGATGAAATATCGTTTACCACCTTAAGAATATGTCCTTAAAGGGCCACATATGTCTGAATGAATCAGCTGCAGGGAATATTCATGTTTTGTGAATGGAATTCTTGTGATTTTTCCCGCGATACATATTTCACATTTAGTTGAGTCAAATGAATCCTCGAATTCCAGTCCGATGGGGCCTTGGGTCTTAAGCATTAGTTTCATATCCATGAAGTTGAGATGGCCGACTCGAGCGTACCAACTTTTCATTGAATTCTTGATAGCTGCTGTCTCGTATGTTGCGTATTGGCGTACGCAACTTGATTGTCTTCCAAACAGAATAAGTCCACAATTATTTTTGCTAATACGAGAGTTGCCTTTTATAATTCAGGATTAGAGAACAAAAACAAATATTAATCATCTAAAATCACTTTGTTTTTCAAAATATTCCCCATGAAGATCTATACACCTTTGCATGCGTTTGAACCAATTGTCGAAGCACTTTTGCCACTCTGATTGAGGTATCTCCAAAACATTATTGCATTCTGAATGCAGAACTGCTTCTTCAGGTGTCGAAAACGTTGACCTTTCAGATTGTTTTTTACGTACGGGAATAAAAAGAAGTCATTCGGTGCCAAGTCAGGACTATCACGGCGGACTACGGCGGAGAACTCGTCAAATCGCAGTTCTGGGTGCTCAAAAATGCGTTGTTTGAGCCGATTGTGTTGGTTTTCCTGATTATCTTGGAAGACAGCTGGCAAACAAATCGTTGTGTACCACTCAGAATTGACTGTTCTAGTGGTATGGTTGCGACACTGTCCAGTTTTTCTGAAAAAAAAAAAAAAAAAAAAAAAAAAACAGGCGACCATCGGTTTGAAAGTGCTTCGTGCGCGAACAACTTTTATTGGATTTTGCTCATCTTGAAAAACACCAACAGGCAAATTGCTGTTGACTTTCGGGCTCATACGCGTAAATCACGATTCATCACCTGTCACGATGTCATAGACGTGTTTCGAAGCACCGCGATCGTATTTTTTGAGCACTTCTTTCGATCATCGACACGATTTTTTTTGAGCGATTGACAAATTGTGTGGGATGCCAACGCGAACAATTTTTTTGACAGTCAAATGTTCATGCAATATTGAATGTATGCTGGTCCACTAATGCCTAAGGTTGTCTCCAATCGCACGATAGGTCACATGACGAGTCTTGCAATATCAGTTCACGCACATCATCAATGGTTTTCGGAATAACAACTCATTTGGACGACCTTTGCGAAATTCGTCATGGAGTGAACAACGACCACGATTGAATTCACCATACCATCGATAAACACTGGTCCTTGATGGAGCTTCATCGCCAAAAATTGAATTAAGTTCAGCCATGCACTGTTGCTGAGTGCGTCGAAAGTTGTAAAAAATAATCGAACGAAATGTTCACAATTTAATTCATTTTTGGGGCCAAGATGAATCTTTCAGGTTACTGTAAAACAACACAAATAGCGCTCGTATGTCAAAACATTCTGAGTACGTATAACCTCAAAACATCCAACTTTACGAGAGTTTATGAGAGTTGCCAGATTGCAACACCAGGGTTGCCAAATCCCGAAACATAATGGGCAACCTTCGTTGCTTTACCTCATCTGATTTGTAGATGATTTGCACGTTCCTCTTTGAATGTCACCCTCAAGTTTTGATCGATGATTTTGGCAACTGAAATTAAATTATTTTTCAGATTAGGTACATACAAAGTGTTTTTCAGTGATACTCCGTTACATAAATTTCACACTATTGTAAAATGTACCTCACCCTTCGCCTTGACTTTTAACAATCGTCAGCGAGTGTTAATTTACTCACGGTTTTACTCGCGTGCTCGAATGCACTTTTGTCGTTGCACATGTGGAAAATACACCACAATTCTCCTGGGTTATGTGAATTCTTATTGGAATTCTGAACTGACAGGCACAAATAAACCTTTTCAGTTTTGTTTTCAGAGGTTTTAATCAATTTCTTCCTCAAAAAACATTCAGCTTCTTTATGTCCCTTTTTAAAAAAATTTATTGTATTAATTTCTAATTCTTTAGTTTGCTCGCTTTTTAAATTGCTTTTGACGTCGTCTCTAAGTTTCTTGAAGAAACGTTGATTAGTTTTCACAATCATTACGGTTGTCTAGCCGTTATCATACGTTTCTGAGCGTTGTGCTCTTACACAATCTTTACCTTGCACGTCTCAGCGTCCTGCAGATCAATAAGTAACAAGTATTGTACTTCAGTTTCTGGGTCAATGACCCCCCTCGATCACGTTTTCGTCCAGTTTCCCTGATCCTCGAGCATGTGCTGAGATGGCCCCTTGTTGTGCTTCTGGACATAAATGTAACTTCGAATTAACTTCTCCCCATAGCACGTCACACACAGTTTTTAACTGTTTTTTTCGTAAATAAATAAATAAATAAATAAATAGATAAAAATCACTAGATTCTTTCGCACATCGAAAATTGTCGTAGCTTTCAGCAAGGATGTACGGAATCATGATGGCCAACAAGTCTCCGTTGATATCCACATTCATTGCCTGCAATTTGTCTACAGCATATAAGAATCCAGCTAATGTTCCTTTATATCGTCACCATTTTCCATTTTGTGTTGCGTCAGGCGTTTCAATAACGTCGCTTTTCGCGAGGGTCCCTTTGATGCGTATATGGACTCCAATTTAAACCATAACTCGCGTGATATGACACAAGTTCTGACTTGTTTTAATTCTGAGGAATTGATTGACAAAATCGAATCCGCTTTCGCTTTTCGGTCGGCTTTTATTCAAGCTGTCTTGAAGGCGCGTCCAGCTTCTAGCTCGGCGGCGTTGCCTGTCAGTTCTGAAGGTTCGGGATTTTTTTTAGAAACATATCCCAATGTCTCATTTTTTATTAATAAAGCTTCGGCTTGTATAGCCCACGTATTATAGTTGTCACGCGATTACATTTCGAGTCGTGTTGCATGCGCCATTTGGAGTTCCCTTGTTGCTGAGTTTCATTTTACGTTTTATGACAAATTTTAAATATTGTCCTTTACATTTGCCAAAATCTCTTTATCAGTGCGAATCGCACATTCTGGGCTCATACCCTTTTAGATTAAGTATTTATGGGTAATGACGCACGAACGACTCTTCTAATAAGATGTACAGTGGCTCACGTTAATATTCACAAACCCAAATACACTTGAGAAATCGTAACTTCTGCAATATTTGGACGGTTGTAGGAAAAAAATATATACATGAACGTGAAACAGAATATTGTTTGTTTCTTAACGAATAACAGTATAAACCAAACAAAAATCCAGATTGTAGTTGACGCATTCGATAAAAAAAGAAAACAAAATAAAATTGTCTGGATTCATTAGCCACAGTTATATTGGGACAGGTGAAATGTAATATAATAATAATTAATAAATAAACGAAAAGAAAATTAATACTTTGTAACATAACCATTATAGTCAATGACTTGCTGCAATCACTTTAGCATTGAATCAATAATCCTCTTCAGGTACTGTTATCCAATTTGTGCCCATTCTTCTTGGATTCTCGCTTGCAGATGGAACATTGATGTCATTGGGATTCTGCTGACATACCAATTCATGCCATAAGTTCTCGATTGGATTGAGGAAAGGAGGCTGAGGCGACGTTTCCAGTACTATTGGACAATTGTAAAACAACCATTCGAAAACTAAATATTATTTGTGTTTCGGGCTCTTGTCTTGATAAAATTTAAACGAGTTCCTGGTGCCTCGTGTCAGCAAATTCTCTTTCAGTATGTTGAGATACTGATGTTTGTGTATTGTGTCTTTAATAAACACCATCTCCCCACGCGTGCAGCTGATATGTAACCCCACACCAATATGTGTCCACCTCCGATTTTCACAGTTGACACTACTTTCAGGGTGCAATTCTGTATTTGGTTTTCGCCATATAATTTCCCTACCGTCACTGCCAAAAATATTGAACGTATTCTCATCTACAAAAATTACCTCACGCAACTACTCCTCTGATTTAGTAATGAATTCCTTTGCAAACTGAAGTCGTTTAGCTCTGTTCCCAGTACCGATAAAGGGTTTCTTCCTGGCCGCTTTGCCGTGTAATCCGGCATTCCTAATTACTCTGCGCACTGTTTCGGGGTGCACAGATGTCCCTGATGCTTCGCGCAGTGCTGCTGCCAGCTGGACGGCACTCATCTTCGAATTTTCTCGTACGTTCCTCAAAATTTCATGTTGGTTTCTTTCGCAGATCTTCTTACGTTGTCCTTGTTGCGGTTTAGGTTCAATTATCTTTTCTCAAATCTCTAAATGATATCGTGGTCTGTGCTCTTGCTCATGAGTGAAAGATTTACGATCTCCTGCAGGAGCGTCCCTCTGCGTGGTGGAAAACCACAAGTTGCCTTTGCTCGAACGTCGAGTTCTTCCCCTTGGGCCTCATTGCAAGAAGTGTTTCCAGGCCGAAATATTTACAGCGACTGACTGCACAATTTATTTTGTCCTTGGTAGAGAATGGTGTGCTTATCTCGCTTTAACGTATATAGTACATCAGAAACACTTTCTTTGTATTATTGTTTCCTAATAATAAAGATACAGTTCCTTTGCATTTCCTCTCATGAACGTCCGCGCACGTGCGAAAAATTACAGTCAAACAAGAAACGCTTCAGTGTTTGTGGCTATCCGAATCTTCATGTATTTTTGTAATACAGACACAATGCAATACAAGTTTGAGAAAAGATTGGCACATTCAAAGAAATACTCACGCCGACGCAAAGCCGCCAGTAATGACAATACAATGGAAATTGCACCTACTACTAGCAGCACTACCAAACAATAAACCAAGATCTATGTAATGCATTGAAATAAATTAATTTACAAGCAATTTAACAGAAGTTTTGATTTAACTGAATGAAACAATTTGCTGAGATAGGAAGCAAGGTCCTCAAGAATCTCCTAGGATTCAGATTTCATCTTTACAACAAACTGTTACATCTGACATCCATCACAGCAATGAGTGTTTATTTGTGAGAATATGAAGACAAGGGATAACATTCGGAAGGAAAATGCTGAAAAAAAAAATTGTTTTTCAAGAACCTGCATTTATTTCAAAATCTTTGTACAAGGGACAGAATTAGTACCATTTTTGACAATTCTTAATATAATATATATAAAAGCATGAAAATGCTAGTAAAGCAACAGGAGAGAATAAAATAAATATTGTCAGTAAAATAGTTTCAATAATTAGAATAATTATAAATTCATATTCTTCAGCTACTATGATGCAAAAGGAAATATAAACCCACTACAACAATTAAATAAATAGGATACTTAAAAAATACCCTATTTTCTTCCATAACTTGTTTCTTCCTTTTAAATAAATACAAATGGAAAGCTTCTCTCTTTGCGCATTTAACAACAAATTCAACTTGCAAGGCAATAAATTAACATTATAAAAATACTAATTGTACAACCACCAGCTGAGTAGGAAACTTACCTAAATGTTCAGTACATGTTCCATTATAAAAAAACATTAAAAAAAAACAACCAAGCTGTAACCATCAGCAATCCACCCCTATGGTCCAGAATATTATTTCCAATCTTTCAGCCAATGCTGATTTCTGTCTCCAAATATTGCACATTTTCAGTAACATTATTCACAATTAAACCACTGCAACTGTGCCCTTCCATCTTAATATTCGAGACATTCTAGCAACATCAAGCAGGTTTTAATTGATCATCAACCAATAAGAGATTGGCATTCTATTTCGTAATACCAAAAATTGAGCTGCCTTCACCAGGCCACAGATTGTCTATGTTAAAATGTCATAGCCACAGTATGTGAAATATTGAAGGAAAAATGTTTTATAGAATTTTGTTACATCTTGTGACAACACACTCCTTTCATAACAAATGAATTATCAACACATAGTGAAGGCTGTCTTCTTCACTTTCAGCCTAAGTGATGATCACATCAGTTAAATTGTTAATGAAATGTCTGCTTCCAACAATATAGAATATATCTTACATTTCATTACATGCAACAACATACCACAACAAATTACTACAGCCCATTTACTAATAAACTCACTCCATAAGCAAATGCCTAAACAAAAATGCTTGATATGGAGGTCTGAACATTTTTCTCATCGTTTTAATTTTTGTCTCTCATTAGAATAAGAGTAACAATGAACACAAGATACTGTAATATGGTATACATCAAGAATCCTTTACTTTACAATGTAAAAGGATGCATTACTGAATTACATCAGGAGTGTTTCACTTGTAGCAAGTATGAATGCTACAAAACACAAAGACATCATTTTCCAGTGGAAATAATAGGCCATTATCTGCTAAAGTATTATCCATAATAAAACAAAATCACTATTCAGAAAATTTCATTTACTCTATAGGTCATGCAAATAAAATATTGTTAAACTTGGTCACTTCTGAAAGGAATCGTGAGGGAACAAATACCAACGTCCTGCCCACATCACAACAGAAAAGTTTTACAAGAAGTTGTTATATAATTCATCACCCTGTGCATTCATAAAGTATCAAATACCATAAAACCTCAAAATAGTTGTGGTTAGGAAGATATTGTCTATTTCAAGTATTTACAAGTGGATAAGTTTTTCATTTACTCTTATCATTTTGTTTTGGCATGTGGAACATACCATAATTGTTGCACAAATGGCTTCTGCATTAACCAAATACTATGTTCAACATTCAAGGATGATAACAGATAACTGACTAACTATCCAACACTCTTAAAAATGTGTCTGCAAAATACATTTAACACCTATACATTGTAACATATATAAATAATGTCAGGCAGGCACGGTCAATATACAAAAGCATTCCTGATTCTGATTAGTCATGGGTCAAAACAACACACATGATATGATTTTTTACTACATCCCTTATGCTTGAGTAACCTGTTCTGCTGATGTGACACTGACTGGTGCCGCATCAGTTTCATTAGTGTTACTACTAGTTGTATTGCTTTCAGTAGTACTACTACTTTCAATACAACTAGAAACAGCATTACTTTGAGAAGAAGCTGCCTCAGCAGCAATAATGGACTTTGCTGCTTCCACTGCTTCAGCTGATTCAGGAATTTCAGTGACATTAATGGCCTCAATTATTTCTGGAGAAACAACTGTTTTCTTTGAAATTTCTTCATGTCTGGTTTCTTGGCTAGCTTCAGGCACAGGATCAATCGTCGATTTAGAGTTCCCAGGCTCCTCAATCACTAGCTCTGTTTTCATAATTTCAGGAGCATCCTCCATTTGAGCTTCCTTTAATGCTGAAGAAGTGGCATCCCCTCCAGCACCTGGATCTCCAACAGGAGTTGTCCCTCCGCTAACTTCCTCACGCAATCGCCCACGGCCTCTAGGTCCTTTTTCTGGAGGGGGAACTATGGGAATAGCAGTGCTCTGTCGCTTCTGAGTAATAGTACGAGGCATTAATTGTTCTTCAGGGCTGTAGTATGTTATGCCTTGGGGTTGGAACAGCTCAGGAGGAGGTTGAGTTGCTGGCTGAAAAAAAAAAATAACATTGTTTAAGAATACAGAACACTCAATAACATTCCCAACAAAACTTACCATAATAAAACCTAGTATCTAAAAGGAGAATTAAGAATTATGAGAATTTTATTTACATAACATCAATATACTTAAATGAACTTCAGAAAAATGTATATTGGAATGAAACTATTTAGTTACTTATTTAGTGTGAACTGAAATGAAATCTGTTTCTGAAATCAAATTCTGGAAAGGTATCTGCCTTTCCACAATTTCTCCTAATTTCAAGAAAATTGGGAGCCAATAAGAAAACTAATCTTTGTTGTGAGTTTCAGATGATTATGAATCTATTAACACGGAAAATTGTAGAAACAATACAGATTGTTTATAAAATAGCTGGTACTAACGAATTTGTCAACAGGAGAAATACTTTTTGTACATTAGTAGTTGGAAAAAAATGACAAAGTTTGGAAATTTCTCATCCTTTTCACATAACTGATTGTTTTAGAAGAGAACTGACCATAATAGCCTAACGGAAACTGAAATTAAAAAATCGATGTCAATAATCACTAGAAGAGTGAGGATTGACATAATCAGTAAGATAGCGTATGTAATTGTTACAGTGCTGAAAAAGTTAAGCTAGCACACCTATCAATTTTTTACAATATCAAGAAATTTTGGCAATGGATCATTTGTAAGGCAATGTGTACACTGACAGTGAGATAATAGTATTACTTACAACTATAATTACATTTAGTATAAGCTGATTATAACAAATAATACCATAATCATGGGTATTTTGCACATATTTTGAAGAAATGAAAAAATTGCATTTTTTTTAAAGCCAAGACACACTTGGGAATGGCTATCAAAATAAATGTTTTATGCAAAAGTTGTAGGAAATTTTATCCTCTTTAAATTGTTTTAGAATCATTTTTCTACCTGATGCTTACATCCATCAGAGAAACCAACACGTCAGAAAATATACTGAGTTTTGGGGTCTCCTAGAGTTAGCATTGAAGAGGAATGAAAATTAGGGTTTTAACTAGTCCCATGGTTCATACAACATACCCAAAGAACAGTCCTCGAGGTAAAATATACCAGCTGACTAGCCTATAGCTATTCTTCCGATATAAGGTGTTATAGATACACGAGATAATTTCATCGTTGAGCTTATTGTTATGTAAACATTTACAAGTTTCGTGACATAGAAAGGCAATGTGATAAGTACAAAAATCATAACAGATTTTTGCTTAAAGCTTAATCTGTGAATTCAAGAGAGACCTGTATTTTTAGAATGAGATATTTAGGAAAATGCTCATCTTATATTCAGGAATATACAGTAAATGTTTAAAAATACCTTTGCAATAATGGCAATATCTCCAAAAGTTAGATTTCATTCGTACTTGTTTAGCATATTACAATGCACAGTAATATCAGACTTGCAGAGAATATTTAGAGTTTATAGAGAATATTTAGAATGACTTATATAAAACATTTAGAGTTTTCAATATTCATCTGCATTTTATCTTTCTTATTTTTATTTTGTGTTTTATCTTTATTACATTTTTTAAATTAATCACTCAGCTGCATCACAGTTATTGCAAACAATTTTCTTCCTTGAATGTCTTCCACAAGTATAACTTTGATAAGTGTTGTTGTTGTTGTTGTTGTTGTTGTTGTTGTTGTTGGTGGTGGTGGTGGTGGTGGTGGTGGTGGTGGTGGTGGTGGTGGAGGTGGAGGTGGAGGTGGAGGTGGAGGTGGTGGAGGTGGTGGAGGTGCCTTATTTCATTTCTGCCCTATAAAACACAATTGCATGGTCTCTCTTCAATTGTAGTTTAGTAAAAAGTAGGTCCGCTGCTCTGAGAAATTGCCAGTATCACAATTGCAAGAAAAAATGGCAGATCTTGCATCTGGCCAATGCGAGTCCCTTTATAAATTCCAAGCGCAATGTTTTTGACAAAACACATCAGAATAAGGATAAAGCTGAGACTCATGAACGTGAAAAGATCACAAGAACAGTGCAATGTACTGATGTACTCCATACAGTTTTCTATTAAATTACCAATATTGGTAATTTTATTTCTTTAAGCTACAGAAAACTGGACAACAACCCTTGAAGCTTTTTCTTCACCAACGCATTAGAAGTATAACAAAAATTTCGCTACAAAATATATTTTAAAACTTCAAATTTTTACTGATACATGAAAAATTAAATCGTCACAGAACCTAGTAACAACTCAATATGGGTGATTACCACACATCGATATTTACCTTGATACTTAATGAACTAGTCATTGATGTCATTAAAACAACATGCAAGTGTTATCAAATTAGATGAATGGTTCAAAACAAGCAACAGAAAACACTGTTCTTATTCTTCTATTTCATTACACAATTTAATATTATTTTGAGTCAAATGTGTGTTTTGATTCACTTTTTCAATAACCTTTTCACTACAATTATTGATTATTATCCTTTACTTTACCTTATTAAATTACTTTTTTTCCCTAGACATGGAGTAATTAATAAAAAAGAGAAAAAAGCCTGTAAAAATTCAAATGAAGGGTAAACATGGAATTCAACATGCCACTTCAATATGCTTTAACAAAAGGAAAGCCACTCACCACAGCAGTGTAGCCTTGGAAAGGAGCATAAGCTTGAGGTGCAAACTGATTTTGCGCTGGAGTCGCAACGTAATTAATAATGGGAGCTCCAGTAGGTGCAGCTGTCATGTAGGTGGCAGCCCCAGGGGGTAAAATCCGTGGGGGAGGGCCAGCTACAGGAGGAGGAATGAACGTGGGCGGAGAGGAGAAGGGCGGTGCGGCATAGGCCTGGGCTTGAGGATGAGGGGGTGGAAGCAGGGCCAAGGGCGGCGTAGTGGCTGGAGCCTGAGCAACCACTGCGGGCGGCGGGGGCTGCTGCTGGGCATCTCCGTACACAGGAGGTGGCGGCACGTAGCCAGAACTCACCACACCCATCCCCTCCAGCTCTTCTGGCGGCTGGGCGTAACCTGCTGCAACGACACATCACAGTGGGCCACAGGCAGGATTACTTGGCCATGCTCTGGCCATGCAAGATGCGTGCAGAAGTTCCCAAACAAACACAGGTCACTATACAAGCACTCACTCACAAAAGACTACATACACTATTTACTAGCACAAATTTATTAGCATTTTTAAAAATAAATTAATTCCTTCAGAAAACAACAATCTCATCAAATATGATATCAATCAAGAATGGATCACTTACAAAATCAGGAATTCAGACTACAAATGGTAACAAATATAACATGTAAAATCTATCATGCAATTGTTAATTTATTTCTGCTGCACAAATAGTACTGATTTTTGTGTATGTAGTGAAGTTGAAAGAAAATTTCTGATGTTGATTTGCAAGTGTTGTTTTGGAACTTCTGTATTAGTTAATATGGCAAAAATAATTAAATTCAATCAGTCACAACTCAAAAAAACAAAATTCATCTTAACAAAACTTGTGACTACTCTTAACTTGTGACTAAATCTTAATTTCACCTACCAGGAGGATAATACCCATGTGGCTGAGCATAGGTAGTGGCAGTAGCACCTGTCTCTGGCAAAGACCTTTGTCTCTGTGAAGAGTACCTTTTTGGTTTATTGGCTGCGCTCTCTTGCATTCTGGGTGGTACTTGGTGATAATTAGGGGGGTTATTTTCTACAAAAACATGGAAATTAATTGAGTACAGTTAATAATTAAGAGATTTGTATTAATGCAAACACCTGATAGATGTTTTTTTTAATTCTGACAAACTTACTAATTGTTTTTTTTGGATATTCCCTGTTATTTAGAGGAGGCTGATGTTCACTTATACTGACATGACTAAGTTCCTTAGTCATATCATCAGTGGTTCTATTCACAACTTGACTCTTTATCTACACAAAAATACAAAATTAGTGTACATTTTTTTGAATAACAGAAAATTGCCAAATCTTTTGATTGGAAAAGAGATCTCTCTCCAATTTGATTGTAAAACAAAAGCGAACTGGTATTCAGTAAGCGAAAAACTAAACCAAATTGTTATTCAAGGCAATTAATGAATTAATGAAAACAATTACAAATATTTTAATACTTACGTAAGGACCTTCTGCACCGTTGCCTTGTTCTTGAGACGACATGCGTGTTTCAGAAACGCTACGTCGTGAGCTTTCTGTCGTAGCAGTACCGGAGCTAGGCTTAAATTCCATCGTCTGCCGACCAGGACCACCACCACGTTCTCCTCGACCTCTACCTCTTCCTCGAGGAGCAGACGGAGTGAAAGTAAGTGATTCGACAGGAATTTGCGTTCCACGTCGTTCCCCTTTATTTTTATTTCGCCAACCAGAATTACTGTTAGCTGAATCCATTACTACAGCATCTTCTGGTACTGGCCGAGGACGACTCCTGTCTCTACGAGGTTTCCAGCCATTTTCTTCCACTTTCTCTCTCTTTTCATCTGGTGCAGTTCGTGTTTTAGTAAAGGGAGGCACACTACTGTTACCACTAACATTCGCAGCAACATTTTTAACATTATCCTTGGCTAATTTTTGAGCATCTTCCCGATTTTTGACAACATCAGCTTTATTTTGACTGTTATCTTTTTTCCATACATTAGGTGTGGAAGGACCACTGCTGATACTGCTGTTCTTATCTTCTTTTGCAGAATCTTCCTTTCTGAAATGCAAATCAAATAATTCTTTCAGCTTCACTATAAACAAGGAAGATTACAGAATATAATATCTATCAAATATTAGAAAATCACATGCAAGCAAAAATCTATGTTTACATGTGAAATAACTATTTAGTCGTGTTTGCAGACAAATTCTGTTGATTTGAATCACATCCACAACCCTTAAAAATGTTGCGAGATGAACAGATAAAATTCCTTTTTTATTATCTTCTAATCAATGACCTGAATTAAAAAGAAAATGCATTTACATTCTGTGTGTGTGTGTGTGGTGTTTTATTTTTAATTTTTTTTAAACCTCCATACATTGAAATTCTTGATAAATCAAATTTTTGTTCCATCTCTTGAAAATTCTATTTAAAAATCTTTCTGTATATTGAACTCATTTCCCGCCTTGACTATTAGTATTTATTAAAAGAATTAGTATTGTTTAGTCTGGAAGGAGAGCATTACTACTGTGGAAAATATAACTCACTCCCGCATTCCCTCTCGGAAGGAACTTGTCATTTGTGGGAATGCCAAAGTGATCGGAAGGCCAATCATGAACGCCTTCATCTAACCCTATGTTAGTTCATCAGTTCAGCGCAGGTTTAGTTTGTCGAGATTTGCTTCAAAATGTTGAAATAAAAATCCTTTACTGTTGCAGAAAAAGTGAACTTTATTTAAGAAGAGATCAGTGTATTATTTATAAAAAAAAACAACAACAACAAAGCTGTTTTAAAGCGTGTAAAGTTGATAAGGGTTAAAGTGTGCCAGTTTCGGAACTTCTTACAAAAGAAAAAGCACGTTCGACACTTGGGAGAAGAAGAGTTTCAGTCAAATTCTGGAATGTTAGGTAAGTTTAAAAAAGTTTGCACATGCATTTACAAAAATTTCATACCAATTTCTATATATTGAATATTATCAAAGAAACCACCAAATTTCATACATGGACTTCCGACTATTCTAAGAAAAGCTTTACAAAAAAATTGTTTTCTGTTAAATCATTAATTAAACCACTATTTACATAGTTCCTAAATACACTAGTTGAATCTACAAGAGATACAATGTGAAAAGTAAATGTTTACATAAAGAAAATGTTCAACAAGCCAAAATGCTTATCCAAGACAAAAACAAATCAATACATTTTTGACGTGCTTCACAGAAATTAGTTATGTACTTTAAATTAAATCATTAAAACATTACATGAAACTTCAGTACTTACACATCAATATCAGGATCAGAACCTCGAGGCAGTGGGGGAAAAGCACCACCGCTGCTGTTGCTTCCACCACGGCGACCTCTGAATGAACCTCTCCCTGTGCCTCTCATTTGAGACGCTGGAACAGCACCAGATCTAGGAGGTACTCCTGCTTTATGCCCTCTACCTGATGATGCTGAATTGTTCAAAGGAGGAAATTCTTCCTCTGAGTCACCGGTTTGACTACCAAATGGCTTTCTGGGGCCACCTCGACCACCTCGTCGGCCAACTCCACTTCCACGTAAAACAACACCACCCGATTTGCCATATGCATCCTCATCTTCCCAATTTCTTGTGTATTTATTAGGACCTCGACTGTTGGAACAATGTTCAAAAGCATTAATGTTTTTTTACCCAATAAATATTAACTTTTTATTTCATTATTAAATTAATCACTTAAAATATCATCAGGAAATAAAATGATGTCTTTCGTAATTCAACTCTTCTCAGCCAAGAGGTTTCAGACAAACATAAAAAAGGTATGGTTGAAATTAAAATTTAAATGTTTCTAGAACATTGGCAAAGAGTCCTTTAAAGCCAGAATTTAAAAGACAAATGAAATAAATATGAAGTATGAGCAGCAAAGCATTCTCTGGGTGGTTCTTGATTAACTTCCCAATTCTTTGGTATTATTATTTTGACAGAACAGAACTTCAATTCATGTCATTGGAGGCTGTGTTACATATATTTCTCTCTTCTGTAATTTGTATATCTTGATTCTGAGAGTAATGTGTAAAGAACTTTGTTGTTTTAACAAATTCAGAATAACAATGATACTTAAAAAATTAATAAACAAAATGAAAACAAAAAGAGAGAAAATGGAAGATAAACTTTTTACAGTAATAATTGGTACTAACTCACAGCTTATCTGACCCTGCAATCACACTACTAAATTACTGACTGCAATCACATTACTACAATTGCCATATTAAGACAAATAATAAAATTTTCTCTTTCTTGGATTGTAACAAATAAACAAGGTAGATTACCCATATTTTCGCCTCCTCCGTGCTCGAGGTGGTGCATCCTCATTTCGAATATCATATCCATAAATTGCAATCAGTTCATCGCGAGATTTTGGAGTTTGATCTTCTTCATTGTACCTATCATGACTCCATCGGTTTTCATGCTCCTTCCACACTTTCTTTTTCTCATTTTCCTTATTTCTTTCTGTTTCCTTTTCAACTTCTTCCTCGTTTCTAAATGAAGATATTAAAAATTTATTACTGTTATAATACATTATTACAAACCTAGTAATTTAGTTTAGTACTCACGTGTCTTCAACTGCTGTTCGATCATCATGTTCATAAAAGGTTCCTCGCTTCGGAATATACTGAGGATTTCGCCTATCTTCATCATCATCCAATTTTTTCTCTTTGGGTGGAGCACTTTCCTGTTAGCAATTACAAAACAAAACTACAGTAAAACATTTCCAAAATTTCTTAATGGGAATTATTTGAAACACCCACCTGTCCATCTCCTTCTTCTCTTTCATACTCAATAATCACACTATCACTTAATTCTCCTTCTCCTTCCTCCCCTTCTTCCCCTTCTCTTTCTTCATCAACTGCAGTCGTTCCTTCTGATTCCGACTCTCCAGCCTCATCCAGAGTTTCATACTCAGATTCTCTCAGTCCTTCACTACTGGCATTCAGATCAGTATCCTAGAAGCAATATTTGACTAAGTGGAGAACACAACACACCGTAATTTAAGTTACACGTCATTGAATATCACAAATCAAATCAAAGAGTGTAAGGGTCAGCTTGTTTTTCGCTAAAATAACCAGCGCATTAAGTTACCAAAAAAATATATAGACGGGTTAGAGAGAATTATATTCCTCACATCATGGATCTTTTGAGGGCTAGGATAATAAAACGCACATTGCACTGTTATTAATTGGAAACATTCATTTTAGAACGTCTGACCTCATAATATAATCGCGATACGCCCTATTTATGCCAGAACACCAATATTATAATGAGGTCAATACTAAACAGTATGGAAATGATCAACTCATACGTACGCCCTCTGATCCTTTATTAGCGTCATTGTCGTCGTAAGAATCTTCAGAAAATTCTTCTGAATCACCAGAAACTCTTGGTTTTCGTCTTCTGGCAACTACCGACATCTTGATTCCGCTGCACCCGATCTGAGCATGAACTCCACTCACTCAGTACGCTGCCTGACTGCCCATAACCTAGAAATCACGTTCGCGAGCAACTAGAATATGCGATACTTGGCTCAAGCAACACACGCACACATTTTATTACTAATGAATATGAATCACTTTGTTGTTTTCATTGGAAATTACATTAAGAGAAAACATTAATAATTCTGCAATCGAAAATTGAATACTCATTGTCGAAATGTTTGGATACGAAATCGTTATCAGCATCAGAAACAGACAACTCTTCGACCAGTCGTCAGCTCTGACAGCTGCACGCAAGATGCACGTTCTCCGCTTGCTATCGCTATTACGATAGTGATCCAGATTGTGCTGAATGGTTATTAACCCCTTGCGAACATCTATAGATGTTGCAGACCAAGTGAAAAAAAATGTACTTTTAGAAAAAGTAAAAGACAACATTCGTCAAAGCGCAAAGCGCTTGGTTCATTATGTCTACTCGACTGTTTCTGAGAATTTGTTACTTATACATCACGATAAATTAGATCTTGAGTTTTAATAACTGACTAATTAAATTTGTGAATCTGAAACAATTTAATACGGATTCAAATTATGCCGTGATTCAATTCTCACTCCTTTTTATTGGAAATGAACAGTCAGAAGTAACATAAATTGGCAGAAAATGAGTTGCAGGTATCGTTATTCTTGCGGCTAACCCATTTCTAATACCATTGAGGTAGAAAGTCGTGATATATTCGAAATTGGTTGTGTTTTCCAATATTTTCAGGTCCTGTAAGAATTGTTTTATGTAGTATTTTGTGGCGGATGTTTTAATGTGAAGAAAGTTATTAGTAATTTGATTGGCTTTTAGTAACACAAGTGTTGTGTGGAATGTCTTGGATCGCTCGCATTTAATAACAAGAACATATTCAACATTTTCGAATATCACAAAATTATCTGCCGAAAAAAGTTGACATAGTTTGTTTTTTATTTTGTCTTAAGTTGATTGTAAATGTGCAATATTTAATTGAACTGTGACATTTTTCTTCTCGAATTTGATTAGAATCATACTATTATGATGTATAGTTGCTGCAAGTTCCGTTCCGATTGGGGTCGGAACTTGACAATGTAATAATTTTAGGGTTGCGCGTGAATCATCTGCCTTTCCACAGAATAGCATTATTGTGATGGAACTATTGCAACGAATATGATGATGACGATGATTTACAGTAATTACTATAAATGGTATACGTTGGTAATAAATATAAACATGATAAATAAAAACAAGCTATACTGTCGCATCTAGTCACGCTGTATATCGGCACTTCGGCAGTGCGGAGGGCGTTGCGCAGAACGTCGTGGTTTGCCGCACCCCTTCCCACCGCACTGTTCGATCCCCTCTTTGGCCTCTGTTGATCTTTCCGTCCTTTCGCCCGCACTTAGCTAGAAATTTAACCGACCAAGAAATACTTTCGAAACCTGACTTGCTTAATTTAACATGGCTTGATCGTTCGTCACCTGTGCAGAATATGCATCGATAATGAAATCCTCGAATTGTGAGTGTAGGCACAAGCTTAGATCTTGAGGAATCAAATCCTCGCTCTTCACTGGTATGTTGTGAATGTCAAATGTTGCAGTTTATTACACCGATTGAGAGATGTGCATGCTATTATGTACAATGTAACAATTGTTGCACAACTTATTTGTTTACTTTATTTGTTTTTCTTTCCTGGTAATGTAAATATTTCTATATAATATTTAATACATACCTCATATACATTTTAAGGGAACTTCAGAATGCTGCTTTTGTGGGGAGTTTTGGTCTGTGCCAGTGCATGGACATCTCTCTATTATGTCATTAAAAATATTTTCAAATTGGAGTCAGAGTGGGCATGTCGCTTACTGACTGCATGTCATGCTACTATTGTGACAACCCTTGGTGGATTTTCATGTTACTACGGGCCATGGCCTTTTACAGATCCAGGTGAGCTGGGATTTTAGTGTTATTGCTAATGGCCCTTCTCAGACATCTTAGATAATTTTAATATATTCTCCTTAGGTGGTCCTAACACTTTAATGCAAATAACAACACTT
Source organism: Gryllus bimaculatus (assembly GCA_017312745.1). NCBI lineage: Eukaryota > Metazoa > Arthropoda > Insecta > Orthoptera > Gryllidae > Gryllus > Gryllus bimaculatus. Next base: position 1,074,185 of record BOPP01000130.1, read on the forward strand.
ATTATTTGCTTGGGCTACTTCCTTTTTGACTTCATTTGGTGTATTTATCATCAGACTGAAGGTGTGACAATGCTCATTCATCACGCTGTGAGTATTTATGCAATTAGCCGGATTCTAATGAAAGGAGTTTCTGGAACAGAGGCTGTGGCTGGAATTGCTGGTTTGGAAATGACTAACCCATTCCTTCAGTTACGTTGGTTTCTACGGTCATTGGGCTACAAAGACACACTTGCTTTTGTAATTGTCGAAATAAGTTTTATGTTAATGTTTTTCTTTATGAGAATTCTAGGTGGTGGTTATTTATTTTATAAAACTATATTACATCCTAAACCTGATTGTGAATCTAAAGCATTAGCTGGTGCATTTTATGTAATTTCTTGGATTTTTATGATATACATTACACAGTACTTTTACGCTAAATATTGTTGTAAGTCACGATTGAAAGAAAATGAAAAGGAAGCCAAGAAAGTCACTTAGGTGCATCCTCTGACCTCTATATAAAAAAGTAAAAAATTACTATAAAGGAAATAATTGTCACTAAATTTAATGAGCAATTTTTTGAACATTGGTATTCAATGGCCATTTTTACAACATACACATTGCCAAAAAAGTATTGGCAGTATACTACTGCAATATTATCTCTTTTAATTTTATGTACATTTTTGCTGCATATTTTTAAATGTGTAATACAATCCATGTGTGTATTCTTGTAGTATGCATAATACAACTTAACATCCCTTCAACATTTTAGATGCTTGACATTGATTTCATTTTTAAGGTTTGACTGAAGTAGTATTGAGGTGAAATTTAATGTTTGAATTATATTCAGACTGACATTTGTGACTTGTAAAGATTTTTTTAATAAAGGTATGTAGGCAGACAATTTTTTTAAGTTAATTAAGATGTTAATTAAGATGATTAAGAAGGAATTTGTTGATACGTATTGATTCACAACTTATTATTTATTATACTATTTACTTATACAAATAGGTTAAAAAATATATATTGCTTGAAGTCCTACATTTCAGTATTTGCTTTTAAATATTTTTAATATTAAATATTTATTATCAATATAAATATATTAATTTTTTGAGTTGATTCAAACCTAGTCAAAAGGGTATTCAGCAGTTTGAAAATTTGAGAGTTGAAAATAAAAAACGACTCCCAATGCAAACTAATGCAAATAAAATTCTTCTAGGTAAATTCAGTTTAGTGAACAAATTGTCTCAATATTAATCAATCTGAGATTGAAAGAGAAGGGCATTAGTTTGCTAATTTTGATATTTTAAGGTTTATTTGCTGCTAAATTATTTATTGCTTTATTAAAGAATTAGTGAATTCTGTCTACATGAGAAACAGATTTCTTCAGAACCCAAATTTTTTGATATACCAGAAGTACTGAGAATGGTCACCTTTCCAAATTATTCTCTAATGATACATGTATATTGCAAATAGTGTAAGTGGAGATACTGCATATTTCTCACAAGTTGAAATATTTTCAAAGGTGTTATGGTTCTTTCACTTTTAGATTAAAATATTATAATTTATTACAAAAATTGGTCATAGATGATGAGTAAACGAACTGCAGATTGCTTTACCAGTTGTGGTAATTTTTTTTCAAATTGTTGTTGATAATGGTAAATGAAATAACTTAATGTTTGCTTTTAACTTGCATCTTTTCCTATTTCTGTAACTTTATCAGTATTGTTACGTCTGAAATAATCTATGAGGAGTAGATTTCAAGTGTATTTTCTATTGATTTAATAAGTAATTTTAATAAGATGGAAAGGAAAAAGAACAAAAACATTTTAATAGTAACTATGATAATAATTGTACATTGAAGTTGTCCTAAGTCTATTTTACCTCTTTCATCAGAACTTGCACTGAAACTATTTGATACACGTATCTACAAAAATGTATCAAAATAAACAATAATTCTAATCTTCTGTATAAAACCTTATTATTTATCTGGGAATTAAATTTTTGTGCAGTATGTAATGTATGATATAAAATGGAAGAAACTTGGAAAAAATTAATACCCCAATTTTGTGATATAACTAATGCACATGCTGCAATTTTGTAATGTAATAATTAATATATTGAATCAGAGAAGAAAATTATTTTTAGAATAGCAGTTTTTGGAGAGCAGGTACTCTAGTGTTGTGGATCATCTTGTGCTAGAGAATATTTGAATTTAGGTGTAACTGAATTACAAGCAATGAACAAAGGTGAATCAGACTAAAAATTTGGAGTATATCTCCTTCCATGTTGAATGGCTTTACCAATTTGCCTTCTGATGGTATTTATTCTAAACAAATAAAAAATGCAAGTGCATATATTTTTTAAAATTTCGAATAAGTAAATCATCTCAACAATTTTCAAGGAATAAACACTGTGTTGTTTTATCTGAGGTTGTTCCTGAGGAGGGGAATTTTAGGAATCTTCACCTGAAATAAAAGTTAGTTTTCCAAATTCAGTCCATGAATATTTAATTCCTAGTAATTAAATTATAAAATTCATTTGAAAAAAGGAAATGTTCATTAAATATCTGGCAATAAATAATATTTATACATAAACTCAATTGTCATCAATCTGTCACTATCTTGGAATGGCTATTACCTGAGTATCAAAATATAGGCACTGTCCAGGACCAGTTGTAGATCTGACAATAGTGTCTAAATGTATCAAAACATATTTTTTCCCAAAAATGTCAAATAGAATGTGTATGTCATTTTGAGACCTCAAGATACGATATATTTTACATATTATGCATTGTACAATTTCACAGGTGATTTCACAAGTGATAATCATAAATGATAATTTTTCAGTTCACGTATGGAAAAAACAAGCCCTTGTATTACTTTCACTTAACTTTAAATGATATTTTGTGGAGTCATTAAACCAACTAAAAGCTGGTGAGACTAATTAAGATAAGGGAATAATTTATTTTCTTACATGGTAATGTCATTTCTTTTCTGAATATTTGGGAAAGTTGCAGTTGTGCTTCTTGTTCAAAATATTTAAAATTACTTTTTTACATTTAAAAATGAATTCAGCCCATGAATTCTGTTAAAAAATCCAATTTTTTTTACTAAAATGTCAACTACCATACATGTTCTGAATTCAAATTGTCCTTGTAAGAAATTGATATCACACATGCATCAAATAAATAATTTCTCAAAAGGAAGACTGAATCATAGTTAATAATTGAATCATGCATATGTTTCTATAATACTGATTAAAACACAATTGTGAATATTATCATTGAATGACAATAAATATGAAAAATGCAGTTGAAATGAGAGATAATGTTTATTGTCAAATTTTAATAGTGAACACACATTTTGAATTATCAGGGCAGCAATTTAAAAAAAGTTATGTCAGCTATTTGCAGAATGTTGTAAATTGTTAGATATTTTAGTCCAAACATTTAATCTTAGATTGTCGTTCTAGAAAGATGCTTCACTGGTAATTCAAAATTGTCATGTTCCTGGAATTATTAAAAGTATGGGCTATTATTTGTATTATGAACTATTTGTGTGGAGAAAGTTCTCAAGTTGTCTAATTTGTGAGAAATATGAAGTAATTCATGTTTTAAGATGTTACATAACACAAAAATCCCTTGCTAGACAATATAGAAAATTACATATAAAGTATTTTCAATTGTAATAATATATTTGAAAATAATGTTTTTAGTATTTCGCCAAAGCTTTTAGATAATAATTTGCCATGCTTCAAAAACACTACTGCTCTATTTGGCCTTTGTATATTATCTATTGTGTGAAAAATGAAAACATTTAAATATTTCGAACATAACATAATTGTTACAATGTTTTTTGAATAGAACATAGAATATACTTTTTTTCTTTACATATAGTGCACATTGTTAGTTAAGCATAGCATTTGAAAGAAAGAAAATATTTTATTTTGAAAAAAGAAATGGCTGTTCAAATTTTCTCTGACATTACTATTCAGAGTTAATCATTTTTGAACTTAACTAATCAAAATTAGTACAGTATTTTTCATTATAGGTCCCTCTTGAGGAAATGCATAATTGAAATAATGACAGTTTGCACAGTGCAATAACATTCTCTGAGAATAATTAGGGAATTGATGATTGAAATGTTGTGTTAAATAAAATAATTATCTATAACTTAAATTTTTATTGCAAAATCATAGCCTGATTTCAAGATATGAATTTATTTTGTCTTTCAAACTGGTGCTATGAGTTGTTTGAAAGGGTCAGTGAGTGGGAAGGAGAAATATCTGTGAATCGTGTTTAACCAACACATCTTGCTTACATTTACTGCTACTTGTTAATAATGCCATGACTAGTACATAATGACAAATGGTAGCATTGTCATGATGCAAGACATTAACAAGAATGACTATTAAATTTTAATAGTGTATTAGAACAATAGTCATATAATTGCTATTTCTGTAAAGGAAATATGTTTTTTCACTGAAGTTTTGTCAAGATGTTTTCACCTGCATATAAGTATTGCTTAAAATTAAAAAAGTTATTTCTGCCAACAATTTTTCAAAATCTGAAAGACCTTTTTTTGCATTTTTCAAAATGAAAAATTGCAGTATTTAGGTTTAACAAAACAGTGATCTTTCACTTGTGTAAAGAATTTTCCTTACAGATGTCTTATTACTTAATAATAGTTTGTAGGATGCTTTTTAATTAGAAGTGTGTGATATTTTACAGAATATTTTTTGTTACAATTTGGTGCTTAGATAGACGGTTTGATTGTGCTGTATTGTGTACAATTTTGTAATTGCCAAATTTTGTTTCTTGCATGTTTAACTATATTTTTTGATCCTGCAGTTTTCTGTGATTTTTAAGAATAGATAAAGATAGGAATAATAAGGACGTGCAATATTTGTGATATTTTATACAAGTTTTTAAAAAAAATCCGAGTTGAATAGTGTTTGTATTGTTTATTACGCTATGTTTGATCATAGATTGATAGTATTTATACACTAATTTTTATTACTTAGTAATGAAAATGCACATCTCTTGTTACAAGGGGCTATCTTCTAAACATATGAAATAGCAAGCTTAATGCCTTCAAATGCATGATGACAAAATTTGTTATGTATGAAAACAAATATGGGGTGAAGGGAACTAATTGATGCAAAAACAGAGTTCTTGTATCTATCAAGGGAAAAAAAAGTATTTCTTCATTGCTTTCAACAAAGCATGCAGTAAAAATGGCTTTAATAAGAAATGTTTTCAATAATTACATTTAAGACTTCAATAAGAAGCTTTAATACTATCTAACCTCTGTGAAGGCTTCGTATTTTGTGTGCACTTTTTGTTGCGCTGCTTTTGATCATTATTACGAGAAACTGAAAATGAATAATTTAGAGAATGTTTAGTTATTTCATTTTCCACATCTATTGAATAACATATCAGGAAGCCTTGACACTTAGTGTTTTTTTGTTGTCGATGCTGATAATGACAATTTTATTTTATATTTACATTTGCACTGTATTATCAACTTGACAGATACAAGAAATTTATCCTTATAATTAATGAATGTAAATTTCATTCTGAATACAAATGTATTTTGTACTAAAATTCATTTTAGATGTCCCAAAGTCTAGCAGATACATTTTGTTTGATCCCTGTAATATCTGTGATATTGTTTATAGAATGCACAAATTTTATGCTTTAAAGTATGTTTCTTTGTAATTTCTATTTATATATTTTGTTTTTTTGGTTCTTCTATAATTAGTATATTATTTAATGTAATTATTTTTTTAGTTATTTAGCTAAATTCTTACTTGTGATTTATCGACTCCATTAATCTTATTTACTATAAATGGAAGAGTAGTGTGAAATACTCCAATATATTTTACAAAATTTTATCAGAGTGTGACCATGAAAAAGCTTCACAGATGAGTATTAAATTAAGGTTGTCTTCTAAGACACTCATTTTCAAAATTTGTAAAATTCACTATGACATCAAGTCAAGTCATATTTTTTAACTAAATTATCTTGTTGCATGTTTTCTGGCTTCAAATTACACAGCATTTTAAAAGTTGATTTAATGCGTATGGCAAGACAGAAAACAATGTAATACTGAGTATGTGATATAGTATTGTTACCTTCTTGAATCAAACTTGCACAAAAACGTCCGTCTAGAGGACAATAATCTTTCAAGCATTAGTGCCATAATTCTTTGCATACCTAGATCCAATAGTACCATATTTTGTATTTATTGTGAAATTTGTGTTATATTAAAACCGAGAAAAATCTACATACATTAATTTCCAAATTGTTGAAAGAGACATTTTCATTTAAATGTTATGTACAATATTTTGTGTTTTGCTTTTTCCTTCTGAAATAAATTCCTGACAACCACTAATTTGTGTAAATACATTGATTCATCATTTTGTGAATTCCATGCCTAATCCAGTCACATACCTATTATTTGGTTCAAATTCCTTCCCAATAAATGTTGACAATATTTATTTAGCAACTTCTGATGTAAATGCCTGAATAATTGTGTTTTAAATCATTTTAGGTAAGTATGTATGTCAAGGAAGAAAACTTCAAGAAAAACTAGTGATGGTACAGCTCATACTTTTTTATTTTAAAAACTGTTCACTTTATTGCCATGTATCTAAAAATTACTTGTAAGCTACTAACATTTTTTTTTAAATTTTACACGACGTGATTTTAGATCTAGTATTGAGAAATTGCATGAAGAAAGACATTGAAGATGTAGAATAGGTTTGAAAGATAATTAACTTTTGTAATTTTCGAATTTCACTGGGATTTCAATGAAAGTTAGTCCTATGTCATGTTATGATGCTATCATTACTCTATTGGAATCACAAATGTAAAGAAAAAAATTAATCCAATTTTGCAAAATTGTTGTGTATGTACTATATTGATGTGATTTCACTCAAAATTATTTGGAGATGTTCCTAAACTTTAACACATTTGTAATTTGTAGGAAATTCTGAGCTTTCAATGAAAATCAGACTTGTCTCCATTAGTATAGTAAGAATTTTTTTTTATTCAATCCATTTTTGAGAAAATTTTGGAAATGATTTAGAGGCTTAATGTGTATACATTTTCATTTAAGTCACCAGAATTAAAAGATCAGTTTAATATTTAAGGGTTCATGACACCAGCCAGGTCTTTTGAAGAATATCAATTGTAGGTGGATCCCACAATTAAATAAAAACAATCATTTTTTTTTATTTTTAGGCTTTTTTTCAATATGAACAATTATTAAATACAATTTAAAATGTTTCATGATTTCATGCTGCCTTTTATTCAGGTTCACAGATATCTAGAAATAAAATTACACAAATTTTTAAAAGAATTACTATTATAATCTTTAAGTGGTTAGAAAATTCATTAAAAACTTTTATTATTTATTATGATGTGCAAGAAAATGTAAGTGCTATATTTAATGAAATGTTTAGAAAACATTATCAAATAATTTAAAAAGAAACTGATACTAAAATATCCATTTAAACACTTAAAATTATTAAATACATCCTTCAGGTATAATAATAGTCTTCTACAAAGGTTTACATGTTTACTGTCAAGCACATTCTCGCCATATTACACCTCAATACCATACAGGTTATTTGCACCCTATGTCTCAGTGCCAATGGTAATTTACATACTTCATACATGCTAGAACATTAATGGTTGGAACAATTTTCATATATTGTATAGAATTAATTTTATTTACAAAAGTGTACAAGTCCATATGGACTCAGAGGAACATTCTGCAGCTATTAACACTATAATGTCAGTTTTTCTACAAGACCACATGGTCATGTTAAAAAAAATAATAAGTGCCTATGGAGACCATATGGTCTCGCATGGCAGCCAGTGTTAATTTGTACAAACACCAAGGAGCAAAAGCTTAAACAAGACCATGTGATCAACTAAATGATCAAAAATATATCAGTTGATGAAAATTCTATGAGAGGTTTAGGCACTAGTGTTGTTCATAAATAAACAGAAAGACATTTTGGGAAAAGAAAAACTTTGAATATTTTGAAAAAACTTTTTGGTATCAGGAACTCCCAGAAAGTGTACTAACACAAAAATCTTGACAATGTTTTGCAGCATTACAAAACTTAGAGTACTAAGAATTAGAGAACTTTTTAAAATTACTTTCTGAATTAGGTAATGTACCTTTGTATCCAATATTTTTTGGTAAACATCATGGTCAGTTCATATGACTGTGTGAAACTAATATTTAGAATTCATTTTAATTAATTTAATAGAGTTTATCTCATTTTTATTGTTTTTCAGTAGTATGTGATTTTTTAAATACATAAATCAACCAGCAACATAGAAACCAGCTACGTACCATCACTTCGTCGTCATAACGAATGTCGCGCCCTTAAAAAGATATGACTTTCAAGTATCCACCATCCTTCCGATTTTTTATATAGTGGGGAATATAAGAACAATTGCATCAAATTGTTTTAACATAAAATTTGAATTGAACATTTGTTAAACATGAAATTAAAATGGAACTATTTGGGAATATGACGTAATTGATAATTAGCCGAAATTGTACACAAGAACAAAGTTATCAAATGCATGCACGCCAACTGCGATCGTATTTCCCGCGCATGAAACGTTTTCGATAACACGCTAGATGGCACTAGAGAGCATTGAGATCGACCTTTCTGTTTTATATCTTTTTGAACTTGCCCGTCAGATGGCTCTGAGAGCAGTAACGTTTCTCTAGTTTGTCGCGGGAACCAGTCATGGCTGCATGTTCTCTGTTGATGACATAAACACACCGTCGTCGGCGCTCCTGATGAACGTTTGCTTCTGTGCAGTGTAGTGGCGGCGGCATTAAGTTCGAGTGTGGTGTTTTGAAGAAGAGTATAAATTGTGGTTCGATGTCAGTGAGAATTCTCCCACCGTTGTGAGGTGCTGAATTTTATAACGGAAAATTAGCGTTCCGTTTAAATTGTATGATACGTACTGGTTGCTCGTGAATACATGTTTTCATGTTATTGTAAATAACAATTGTTAAGTATAGAGCTGTGTTGTATTCGGTTAAAACTTGCTTGTTATTGACTATTTTTAATATATCCGGGAGACTTTGAATACTTTTGTGGCAATGTCGAAGTTTAACCTACCCAGCGGCATCATTTTGAGCTGTGATCAAAATGGGCTTTTGACTGTTGCTGAAGAACATTTGGAAAACCTTATGAAGAAGGACCCTCTTTCAAACATTTACATCGTGGAACATACACCCTTCGCAAGGTAATTTGTATTTTTGTTTACTGGATGTTGCTTGATCATTTGGAAAATTAATTTTGGAAAAGTGTTTCAAATACCTGCTTCTGATTTTTCAATACGATTTTCTGAATTAAATTCAGGTGCCTAATTTCCTGTTCTTCGCTGCATCCCAAAGCAGTTAATATTTGAGTAATGATAATCGTATGTCAGTATCATAGATATAGGCCTATGTCTATGGTCAGCATCAAAGGCAGTCCAAATGAGTGAAAATGCTTCTGTGCTTGATTTGTAAGTGGCATCGTGAATATTTAACATCAAAACACGCACGTTATTGTAACTGACAAGTTATCTTCAAATAGTAATATTTGCCATTGAATGTTAACACCCCTAAAGGCTGTCGAGGGAAACATACTTGAGAGGGGGGTGGACATGCCATTGTGCTTTACATATTGTGTTTGTTTATAGATTTGAAGAGTAATGATCTATTATCACCTGTAAATTAGATGTTCCTTTATATACAAAAGCGAACTCATTTTGACGTTTAATGGACTTAGGTGTATACTTGTTTTGGATTTTCAGTAATTGTTGGAATTGAGTCAGTGCACTTGAAAGTTTCCGCAATATGAATTCGTTTTTGTAATAAAATATATTCGTTGCCCAACTTACTGCTTCAAAGCAAGTCTTTGGTGCCGTCTTGGTAATTCCGATTTGTACAAAATTAAGGTTACTGGCCTCTCATAATTTCAATTGTGTAACCTATTTTTTTGAGGAAAATAAACAGTAATTTACGTTTTACTGAAAGAAAGTTGCATCGGTTTTTGCCCTATCTTGTTGGAACTTCAAAAAAAAAAAAAAATCCTGCATCATTCAAGAGTCTTCGGAATATTAATAAGAAGTATTAGGTATTCCGAGATAATTTGATTTTGCTGTTTCGGAAGTGTGTAATTTTGAACTACCACTTGTAATGCGCACTACAAGCACGCTTTACAAAATACTTTTCTTCATATCCATATTGTTATAACTTACAGAGCATGATTGATTTAGAATGCTAGTGTCACGATCGTCAGATTTTTTTTTATTTGCCCTATGTTCACTATAAATACTTCATGTTCACCTGCTTATAGTGTGAGAAGGTTGGGGTTCCTCTACGTTCCCGGTATCAGTTGGATGACATCCAATGTTTAATGATATGAATACCAGTGCCTATTTGCGGATTCGATTTCCGCTTCGTTCTTAATTTCAGATATTTCTTTCGTTTAGTTTTATTAACAGAAATTTTGAGCTTCTGTTAGTTGAAGGATAAAGAAAAACAAAAACGAATACTTACTTACATAATACAAATGTACATGTAGGAAATGTATTGACATAACATTATGTACCCCGATTTTTTGGTACATTTGTTCCTCCAGGGAGACGCGAAAGTTTCGCAGGGGAGGCGCGAGAACTTCGTAATAATTCAATTAAATAATATTATAATGCTTGCTCTAATTATTTCTACATGAATTAATTACTATCGGCCTATGTACCTTCATTAGTGTTGTGGGCGAGAAACATTTGTATAATATGACCGCATTGCTTCCATGTAACCAACAGTCATCTATCAGTTATCTGGCAGTTGGGGCAATAGAATACGGCTCGCTTTGTTGGGGCGTGATTCATTCCTGCAACACTCCGAATTTCGGTGCTGTGTAAAGAATCAGTATCCAGAATTAAGTAAGAAGGCTTTGCGTGTTTTGTTTCCTTTTCCCACTTCTTACGTATGTGAAAAAGGGTTCTCAGTCATATGTGTGTCAGTGTCAGTCAGTGGTGATCAAGAAAAAATCTTCAGAATGAGATATGTGCTGACATTGATTTCTAAATTAGTGCCGAGATTCGATAAACTGTGTGACACCAAACGAGTCCATCCAGCTCACTGACGTTTTGGAACTATCAATAAGTTCGTTTTTATAGTTTTCCTTGCTTTGTCAAACATTAATTAAATTCATTTATTACAAGAATGGACCGTGCAAACCACTTGCATTAATTATTTTGTTCACCACAAGTATATAATAACAAAATGTACATGATGGCCTTACTTTCAGGAAAAAAATATTTCGTTATTTTCTATTGACAATGTAATTTTAATGAGGGAAGGCGTGGGCAGAATTGGTACCTGGAGGGAGTCCGGCAGCAAAAAGTTTCAAAACCACTGATGGACGTGTGAGGGATTATGGATTCCAAGAAAACATACAGACGATACTTCTCTCACAAACAGTTTTTACTTATTAGACAATAAATGAAATCGGAGAAATGTTGGGTTGCGGAATAAATCAAATCAGAGGGGTGATTCATTAAGATAATTGCATCGTTCTTACCTAGTAGAAGCATGTAATTCTGCATTTCTTGAAAGCTATTAAGAAAAGTGAAAATAACCCAAGTGACAATTGTTAACTTGTCAGTAGAAGCGTTCGTAGTATATCGGCATACCGGGCCCGTCTTACAGTCAGCAGTGCTATATCGCATACCTAACAGTGACTGTAGGGGTTAGCATACCCGCTACTCTTTCTTCCTGGTTTCGTACTTCACTGTATTTCTGGCAATTCTTCTCGGGGTTTTGCAAGAGCGCCTGCTCTAGGGATCCGCGTGTTCTCGAAAACTTTTATGGCAATGTTTGATCTACCCAGCGGCGTAGTTTTGAAATGTAATCAGAATGGGATTTTGACAATTTCTGGAGAACACTTGGAAATGGTTATTAAAAAGGAACATTTTTCGAACGCTTACCTCGTGCAACAGTCTCCCTTTGCAAGGTAAGGTTGTGTGCGTATTTTTCTCTCCTGAATTGTACTATTTTTTTTCTAATTTTGCCATCTCTGAGCGGTCATATTTGAGAATAATATTCACCTTCAATGGCAATACCAAAGTGAATGAGAAAATGGTTCTATTACTTCTACTGAAGGTATTCATCTTAATTTGGTTGGAAACATTTCCTTGTCTGAAGTAAAACGTGTTGTCGATGTTTCGTGCATCTGTTCGTGGATGCTGGTTGTAGGGATGTTCAGTGCTTAAGAAAAATCCCCCTACATACGCACGCGCGCACACACCGTTCATGATTTTTTGTAGTCAGTTTATCTTCATTTTGTCCATGCTCATGGCATTTGGAAATGTTGAATGAACATTTTGTATTTTAAATTTTAAAAACCCACAAATATTTGGCATGTTTTCTGCGCGCTTAGAAATGAACACGATTCAAAATATATCTCCAATAAGTTTCGCGAAATAAACGGTTTTCGTCAAGATTCGAACGTTTTGGCAAGAGTTAGCGCGTTTGATGCTGGCCCGGTAAAGACAAATCGGCGTTTTTTTGTCTTTCCGAGGCCTGTAGCCATCACAGAAATGCACCGAAGACTGCCGAAACAGGATCGAAAAAGCTGGATTTAAAGTATGACAAAGCTACGCCTGATAGCTGCTTTTCTAAAGAGGCTACAAACATCGCGTCCGCCGAGCTCCTCCTTAATAATAACGCTGTGGTGCAGCTTGTGCGGGCGCAGAAAGCACACCACACTGGCGTCCAGAGAATTAAGGCAGATCGCCGCATATCTCGACTTGGCGGAAAATTCTGGGGCTCCTTTTTTTTCTTTCAACACACACACACACACACACACACACACACACACACACACACACACACACACACATATATGCATGCATGCATTTACTTCTGAGTTAAACTAGCTGTTAATGGAAGCTCGGAAGAAGACTCAAGTTTCAACTTCTAAGTAAATAGTAATTTACTTGAATTTTATCATACTTAATAATAAATTATTAAAAGTAAACTGTTTAAAATATTTTTTTATAATTACATTTAAAATTAGTTTTAAACAAAAATTTAATTGCAGCTGAATTATAATTAACGTTTTTTATTATTATTAAGTATATACTAAAAAGCTGAAGCACTAGCCCCAAATAACAGAAGATTTCTAGATTGTTTAGAAATGAAAGAGAGAAAAATGTTAAGGAAACTACTAAGCTTTAAATACAAAAATAATGAAATTACGTTAATTCCTATTAAATATTTGTACAAATAAATTGGAAAACTCTCCTATACACGGAGAATTAGTTTCTATGGTCATATCTTTAGAATGAATAGTAACTAACTAAAGAAGTATTTGAGCGAAAAATAATTCATGAGGAACAGCTCAGATTCCCAGAAAAAACATAAATTCAAAAGAGGGGCAAAGTGACAGAGGAGAGAAAAAAATCACCCACTTTGAAGTACATTAGATCAATTACTTATGTGTTTTTCGTTTCTTACAATATTCCTTCCTTCTTTCATCTGAAAGAAAGTGGGTGATCCGAAAGAAGAAATGTGTGTGTGTATAATTTATTTTATACACACACACACACACACACACTTTTGGTTGAAATAAGGGTCCCTATGGATCTGCTGCCCCTGGCCTCCCGTTTCTCTATACGTCCGCGCTGCGCCGCCGGGGAGGGCCGTTGCCTTTCGCAGGAACTGCACGCGTGTCTATTCTGGCTCCCCGCCTCGCCCTCGCCTCGGATGCGGCGCGGCGTCCCCGCGTGAGTCAGCGGGTGCTGCTGCTGCTGCCGCTGCTTCGCACACCGCGCCCGTGCCATCGTCGTCGTCGTGTCGCCTTGGAGGGCAGCGCGTATTTCTGGCCCAGGCGCCGCTCGCGTGAAGGCCCGCACCGGCTCTAGGGGCTGCGGAGAAGAACAAACTGGCGGTGCCACAACTGCATATTCTCCCTCTCTCTCGTAACATTTGCAACTTTTGAAAATTCAGATTGTTCAACGAAAATGAGATAGCTGTGATTGAAATGTTCTTGCTCTCTTGGGGGGGGGTGATTGGAACCGTTTCTGGAAAGGAAAAAAAAAAAAAGGTTAGAAACGGCCTGTATTTCATGCAAGATTATGCGAATACTGCTCATATCCATCGCCACTGCTCTGATGGCAGAACGGCTGTTGAACAGGAAAGGCCATTGGATTGGCTTTGATCCTTTGGAAAGCGAGCCGAGAGTTTTACATTTTTAACCACAATTTCTGCGTCAAATCAGCAGAATTTGATCTGGTAGATGATTTACTGTATGATGTTTAGCGTCGGTTTCGCAGCGCGCCCTCTGGGAACGAGGACCAGGAAGGTCCCGGACGACGATCTTGCATTGATCGGATTTAGGGAATGAAAGTCGTGGCCAGAAAGGAGGGGGAAACCTCTAAACGCGGAAAGGCGCGAACTGAATCACACAAAGGACGCCCGAAGTGTTCGAATGGAAATTGCAGCTTGTTTGATAAGATGTTCATTTATAGAAGGAACATTTTTCTTAACGAATTACAAACTGACTGTTATTCTGTATGATGAATAGCCACTCTCTATTATTACTTCGTATCTTTTGTTAAGCGTTCGTTTGTTGTGTTTTGTTTGAATCAGTTTATCCAATACTCGGGAAATAAACTGACCATTTTTTCAAATTTCACAGGATCAATCATCAATATCATTATTGTGCTCAGTGTCGAAAGAATAAAAAATAACGAATTTTACACAACGTTAATGTCCGGACTTATCACCACTTATTGGTCAATCTTGTAATTTCCAAAGAAATAATAGGCATAATTCTCCAGAATGTTACAAAAGGTGAATGGGTTTGGAAAAGTGTGCGTCCGTCGTAGCCTTCGTTGTGAACCTCGCCAGGGGAGATTGGCATTTTTTGTCCCAAGAGAGGAGGGAGCTGGCCAATCGGTGAGTGGAATGGAGACCATATTCGTTTGTGTCTGAGTAGGAATAAATCCTAAGAATGATCTCGAGAAGTTGTTTTTTACAATTTACTTGATTTCAACATTTTTAGTGTGGAAACAGATAAGAATTAAAGGGATTGGGTCTGAAAAACAGTTCGTGAAAGGAAGATCTTAGAATGTCTCAATAACATTACGATGGAAAAAGCTAAACAAACTGCGGTCATAGAACTACAGTGCGGAAAGCAGAAGAACAATAGGGACCCTTGAATTATCAAAGTGTTGTTTTCATCGGACCATCAATATCTTGCTGCGACCCTTTGAATTGCGTCGCTCGCAGGCATAAATGACTTTTCCACGGAGTGGGGGGAGTGGGGGGCGACGCCGGCATCTCCCCTCCGTGGAGTGGCGCCCGGCTGCTGCCCCGCATGGGCGCAAGGCGGTGCGCCCCCGTGCGTTTTATTTCGGGGGCGGTGAGTGGCGCGCACCGGGCGCCGCGCGCCGGGCCACTCATTCGCACGGCATCCGGGAAGGCACAGCGAAGCACGGCGTCGTCATCTCTAGGCCAATGTCGGGGCGGCTCCGTTCCAAGAGCAGCCGAGAATATCTCGGTGGCGTTTAATGCGGCACTCTTAGTGAGAGTTCCGGGGGTCTTTGTCGCAAATTCTGCGGCTGACGCTTCCACTTGGTTTTAAAGAAGAAAAACTACCCTACCGCGATTTCAGAGGGCGAATTCTAATATAGTAAGAGTTCCGGTACGCGAGTGGACGTTTGAAGGGTGTGGGAGTTGTATGACAAAGCGAGAAAACGTGGATGTGAATATAACATGGCCTTATTTTGGCTTCGTTTACCTAGAGATGCTAGTATGCGGAATATCTTGCGTACAATCTGTAAATTTCAGCCCCCAATGGCGAGAAATCTTGTTTGGTTAAACTTAATGTATGAAAACATCTGGAGTTGGTCAAACGTGAGAGAATTTCGAATGCGTTTCGTATCATGAATAAAAAGTCCTTTCACATGTTTCTGAATACAAACAATCTCGATGTGTCAGTTTGGGATGGAGCAATAATGTGTACTTTTTAATTGAGTACACTAGGAAAGTTGAATCGTTCCCTATGAGACGTCGATGGAAGCGTCGCGGCGTCACAGGTCTCGGTGCAACGGGAGCAGCAGGGAGCGTCGCGTCCCGTCCCGTCTCGTCGCGTCTGTGACGGGCGCTGCCCGGCCTGCCGCTTGGCCTTCGCCGGTGCAGTGGCGGCGCAGGCATGTCGCACGGCGAGCTCCTCTCTTCTCCTCCCTCCCGGCCCCGCCCCCTCCTCTCGTCCGTCGTCCCTGCTCGGCTGCCACCGTCGCGCTAAAAATACCCGAAGCGCCTTTGCGGAAAAATGCCGGGACTAATACGGCACGGCCTAATGGGCCCGGTCGCCGCCTGGGCTGCGGCGGGCACGTGCGGGCGGCCGACGAGGCGCACCGCGCCGGCGAGCGAGCAGCTCACGCAGTCGCGAGAGGTGTCCTTGTCGCCCCGCGCAAACGTTGTAGGATGAGAGCGATTGGGAGGTGTGGAGGTAAAAATGACCAGTCAACTCCTAGGTTGCAATTCTCTTTTTCTCCACGAGCGTGTTGTTTAAAGTCAATTTCATGGAAGTTCCGGAAACTTCGATTATTCATTTTTCTTTCCCATTTTCGTACTCCAAATTTTTTTATATAATGAAAACGCAAAAATGCAGTTTCACGCTTTATTTGAAGTTAGTTCTTGGAAGAGAATGCTTTGCTTCACTTTAAATATAAATTCAATAAATGTAGGTGATATTTTAAGTGTTTCGTGGAGATTTCAATGCGCTTTCTGATCCCTACTTTTTCTTCACAAATTGATTGAAGGCGGAAAAAATATCTACCAGAAACATAATAGTTCTTTTGTATAATAGTAATGAAAATGATAATTAACAATAATATTTGTGTAGTGTCCACGCTGTTTTTAACGCTTTATAGCGGATAAGTCACCGAACTGTGATCTGCGGAAGTCTAAGGGTCCGGACTCGAATAAGTTATCAATGCATTCAGCAGGAGACTTACGAATTAAACTGTGGGACATAGAGTTGATAATAATTTAAGATTTGCCGAAAGACGCCCTTTGTGACTTAACACACCCTCATCTAGTTCATGACCGAGTTAGGTTTCCGTGACCCAAAACGTTAGTAAGAAACGTTAGGAAGTAATAATGTGCTCCTCCGCCTCCCCCCTTTCCCGTCTTGTGCATCTCCCGCGCTTTCCTCCTCAAACTGTTCGCGGAGGAAATATCCTGAAGGCGAGGAAGCGCGCCGTGCCCCGTGCCGCCCCCTTTCCATTCATCTCGCCAGGATCGGCGGCGGCTCGCATGCTCGCGGGGTCAGACGTCGCGGCCCAGGTGCCGCTTCGCCCGGAGCTCCGCCTCCGCCCCTCCACCCCTCCCCGCCCTGCCGCGCCCGCCTCTTCGGCCGCGTGCCGCGCCGGTCGCTTCCGCGTGCGCCTCTCCGCCGCCTGACAGGCCCCGGCCCCGGCCAAAGCCCACGCCGGATCCGTCTTGTGCGCTGTTACTCCTTTGTTCGCCGGCTGGGGTCATCGTAAACTGGTCAGTCGTTATTGAAGGCGGTGTTAATTATTTTGGCGCCCAATGGAACAAATTTGTGGTGTACTAGGCTTGTAGTGTTTTTTTTTTTTTTAAATATGGAAAAACAGAAAATATTTTTATTTCTTATTTCTGACTTTTGTTTTACATTTTGGAGCTTAGATTCTATTTTTGTCTATGTGTCTTTTTTTCGTCCTTTATCCAATCTCCCTGCGTGACTTCAGCTCATAACCCCTTATAAACCAGTGTCTTCGATTGCCGTTGGGCACACTTATGTTCAGGTCTTAAACCATGATACGTTTTGGTTGTATTAAGGAATCAAGTTTGTTTCTTTGTTAGTCAGGCAGCACTTCTTTTGACATTACCCAAGTTTGTTTTTTTTTTTCCTTTCTTTCTTCTTTCTTTCTTTCTTTCTTTCTTTCTTTCTTTCTTCATTGAGAGAGGTAGGCTTGAAAACAAATACTACCAAATTTCGGCCTCTTCCAAGGCTTTGTTTGTCTCTAGTCCTGCGTCAACGCCGTCACTTGTGAGAATATTCATGCAGCGGAATGTGTCTCATTCTGCCGACACGCAGATAAAATGATCGGTAAACAAGTCGTGGAACACTCTTATCTCGCGTGCGTCTTATCAGAAGACACTAGCGAGGACCTGCCGGAGCGGCGGCGGCGGCGACGACGACGGCGACGACGACGTATTTCACCTGGGCCTCGCTGGGCTCGCCGCCCTCCCCCCGCGCCGGCCCTGTGCTTTTGATCCCTACTGCACCCAGGGCCCGGCTTCGCCCTTGTCCTTCATTGCCTTTGTGGCGTGGACGGTCGGAAATCGTCCTTCGAAGGAAGCTAACTGTTCTTGCGTTTCAAGCCACTGCCAGTTTCATTTCGTTTTTGCGAGGAAACATAGCAAGCAATTAAAACAAATTGATGCGTGTTGTAGCATTAGACTTTATGGACATACGTGATGTCTTTCTTTTCAGTATTGCAATGGAAGTTGCTTTGTGATTCTGAAAGGATTTTCTTGTAAGTTTCATGACGTTTCGTTATTAAGAAATGGTGATCGAGGCAAAACTATTTCAGGATTGAAGAAATGTAGGAAAAGCAACAAGAAGTTTAGCAATGCATGATTTAGTCTGACTTCGAAACCGTCTCTTGTACAGACTCTTGTATGCGAAGCAGGTCAACGAACAACCTTGCGAACGCTTCGTTGCTCATATCAGACTATGTACACATTGAAAGACGAGTGTGTTAGCGATATGCTCTATCTGTACGTCGTTAAAAATATATTTTTAGTAAAGTAACATGTTTTGACCTATTTATAATAGTCTTGTAAAGAAATTATCACTAGCCATGTACGAATATATTGTAGATTGTCATTACAACTTCTTATGTTTTTTCTTACGAAATACATGAACTCGTAATGATTAAAATGCTTCGGGGGATTATAGTAAACGTACATCCCAGTGTATCTGAAAACTGTCGTCCGTACGTCACCAGAGTAATACGTGATTGCGGTCTATTACTGGGACGAGAGGAAGGACGATTGGATTGATAATAGCTGTCAATATTTGAAATATTGTATATTCTTTCCAGAATCCTAAATGTTATCGCACATGTTGCGAGACACTGAATTCAAAGTGTTACCCCGCTAAAAAGCTGAAAGGCGTGGGGGAGGGAGTAAGAAAGTTAGTTATATGTAATGCTATTAGAAACGGAGGCCAAAATCTACGTGAGAATGTCGCTTACAATCCTAGTGCACGTCTCCATTTGTTAATTTAATAATTTGTTTGTTCGTATTTACTCAATTTTGATAGTGGTCTCGGGGAAGAGCAATATCAATGACGTGAGCCTCTTGGCAAATACAAATATCTCAGTGTACATGACGTAAGGAATGATGAGTCCTGGGAATCACATGGATGGTCATTCATTATAAGAAATCAGATACAAGCTTGCTAAGTTTGCTACGGGTAGTCGGGCAATTGAACTCTCTTTCCTGCATAAAATGGATTAAGGATGGAGAAAATAATTCGCAAATGTACTCGTCTAGAGGAGCAGGCACGCATGCAGTCCGCAACATTTTTAGACGCAAATTTTAACATGGCAGGCCCGCAAACTTGGGGACACGTGGGAGGGGGTGCGATGACGTTCCTTGTGTCATGCAGAATGAGACCTTGTGAACGCTCTATTATGGTGTGTGTGTGTGTGTGTGTGTGTGTGTGTGTGTGTGAAGCTTCTGAGCTACATTCAAATCTCATGTTTCGTCGCCCAATACCTTGTTTCTCAGCTAGTTGGTGCGTAGCGAAATTTACGTGGTGAAACGGAAGGGCAGACCTGATGGCCTGCATCTCGCCAAATATAATAATGAATTGAATGTTGGTGAGGGTCCTCGTGGCTGTGTTTGGCGCCGGTATTCCAGCGTCGCCCCAGACCGCACCTGGCCCGCGCGCCAGCGAACGGAGCCGCCGCGTCGCCAGCCTTTGCGGGGGGGTGGCGGGATTCCGCGGCGACGCACGCGTCGGCCGATGGGGGTGGGGTGCGGGGAGGAGGGGCAGGAAGCGGAGCGGGCTTCCGGCCCGCGCGAGCTGCGCTGCGCTGCGCCTGCACGCGCGCGAGCCGACACCAGCCTTGGTAGCGCCCCGCCCGCCCGCCCCCTCGGCTCCTTGCGCGTGTTTGCGCTCGTCTTGCCTCCGCAACGCCATCCCGATGCAAACCGTAACAGCCATTATCTCTCGCCGCCCCGCTGGTAGCGTCAACTTCCGCGCGCGCCCGGGAGGCCTGCGTTTTTGCGGTAGAGGACGTTTTGGGAGGAGGCGCTTCCGGCTGCTCCCTGGCTCCCGAGGACAACTCGCGCATCAACGTCATTAGCAATATATTTCGATTTGTATGTAAGAATTGGAACTGATTCACGATCGTAGTTAAAGCAATTATTATTCAGAAATTTCTAAATTAGCGTGCTAGGAGAAATTACGAAACTAACGTATTTCGTATATGTGCAATACATAAAAAATAAAATATACTTTTAAAGTATAGTGAAAAATGGCACCGTGCGCAAACTGTCGCGTCACGTTTTTATTCTTAATGGTGTGATGTCCTCCGACCTGTATTATTGTTAGGCGAAATTGGCCTTGGCACAAAAGAGAAGCCGAATTACAGTAACGTATTCTTCGGTAAATTGCCCTAGCTGAACTTAAGATTTAAACACCGCAAACGGGGATGCTGGAATGTTGTGTGGGGTTCTAAATATCTTCAATGCATAGAATTAACCTATTTTTCGTGGAGGGGGACTTTAAACTGGCAGTGCAAGAAGTTCTAAATTTGTTTGGCGGTATTGAAAATGTTCTTAATGACTAATGAGATCCTGAATTAGACACATATGGAATTATGCATTAAGTCCATCTTGCCTTTGATGTGTTGTGTTGTAAGAAAAGCCACACATACTATAGTATTTAACTGTAATGGAAAAAGGTCAAGCACATTTTAAAGGTTAAAAGAACCGAAATTAAAATCATGTCATTTCAACAGTAATGCTACTTTCTTGTAATTTACGCATTTTGCATCCCTCTAAATTCGACGCTCTTTTGGTGTAATTCATGGGAAGCACGTGCGTACCATACAATCGTTCGATTCGTATGCTAGTTGCACTTTTATGCTGGGTACTTGCCGAGTATACGCATATGCCTGAATTTCATTGAGAAGCGCAGTCCCCGACTTGTCTTTATAAATCCGGTCGGGCGGGCGGGCGCCCACGTGGCGCGCGTGTGTTCGGAGGAGCGAGGCAATAAAGGCGAGTAAAAAAGCCGCGTGCGGAGGACGGGAGGGGGGCGGCGCGAGCAGCAGCGGCGGTGGCGGCGCGCCGCGTGCGGGATGACCCCGCGGCCCCGAGTCATTGGCCGTCCTGTCCCCGCGCCGCCGCCACCGATGGCCTCCCATAAAGCGCAGCTGCTGCTGCTGCTGCTGCTGCTGCCTCTGCCACGGTCGCCTCGGCTGCACTCGCCGGTCCGCCGCCGCGGCCCCCGCCCACCCGCGCTTTGTCTTCGTCGCATGCGGCTCGGTAGGCGTACGAACCGGCCACGGACCGCGCACGACCTTTCCTGCCTCATCCTTGTCCCCTTCTCTCCCCTTACACACTTACTGTATGCACTACACTACTGCACATGTTGGGAGACCAGTGTCTAGCTCAGGGCTTGTTTCGGCTGGGGCGGTGCCTGACGGATACCTGGAGAGGGAAGACCGCTACCCGCCGTAGGGGTCGCGGAGGGTCTAACGTTCCAGCGGGGGAGGAACGCCGCCACGGATATAACACTTATTTTACTTACGGGATAAATGATTAAGTAGTTGACGCGCCGGGTATCAATTAAGATTTGATAAGTGACGATTATTCTTCATTCACTAAACCGTCTTTTGCCTACTGCCCTGTTCGCAGAGTAGGCGAGGCGCTCGGCGAATATTTGTTTTCTTTGATGTGGCACAAAGGACCAAAATGCTGCGAGAAGGACGATCATGTATAAATTGCAGTTATCAAAAAGCAAACGGCTCATCCCAACTACTCGGGATTGCTGCACGTGTGGCACTGCCTTTTAAGAGCTCGCGCGCGTTCGAAATGTGCTGGTTTATCATGCGCGTTAACACTTTTTTCTAATTTTTCTTTCTTACGAAGGTGTCACGTCTTCTACCTTCGAGCATCCCGTGTCTCGGACGCTTCTCGTTTGCTTGATGATCACTTTTTGAACTCTACCGCCGGACGTCGGGACGTGGTTGCGTGGGCTTCCGCCGCTGGTGTCTTTTGGCGTTCCGGGCGCACCGCGTTTGTGTCGTGGCAGACATCCGGTCACGGACTTCTTCAAAGCGGTACTGCTGCCTCGGGGTTGGGCGGGTGAGTGTGGGCAGGGAGGACCTTTGAGAAGCATCATGGTTTGCGAATCACTGTGGCCCGGCGTATGGGAATGAAGGGTCGTAAACTGTGATAATAAAATTCAAGTTCGTTTTTGAGCTCTTAGGACCATTTCTCACCCATTTTCGAAAAGACTTTCGGTCGAACTGAAAGTTAGGTTTTCTCGGGTTCTTTCCTTTGCGTTTAATTCTACCATTTACCATCATCAATATCTGTATCTTCTTTAGGTAGACCACTTTTCGCCTCTATGAGAAGTAGTTGAACGACCCGTACACACCTATAAATAAGTACAATCAAGAACATACTGATTATCAGGCAGAGGAAACCGTATTAAAAGGCAATAATTATTTATGATCCCCCGACTATTGGCAAGGGACAAGAAAAGAAGCATTAGTTGAGCTCCAACATAATAATTGAAATACTAGTTAATCACCCGCCTTCTTTTGTGCCATCAGCGTGTCCGGGTTTGCTCCTTTCGCCGGTCGTGAGGTGCGGGCGGGCGCTCCGGCGCTCGGTCGTTAGCAAGTTGCCCGGGCCGCGTGGTTTATATGGATGTGTGTCAGCGTTACGCTTGTGCGACGTGCGACTCGTTCCGCCCCAGTGGCCGACACGCGCTTCCCAGCCCAGCCCAGCGCGGCCCCGCTCCCTTAAGGCCCATTCACAATGCAAACGCATACACGTAAACATTAACATAAGTTATAGACTGAAATATTCACAATATCTAACATAAACGTAAGCAAAATAAGAGTTTCTATTGGCTGTGAGACATTCTATTTTACTGTTAGTTGGATGTTAGAATCAATTTCAAGGTATCGACTGTATCCATGGCCCAATGGCGTTAGTTCGTTTATCGACTTCACTCCTATTTCCATTCTCGATTTTCAGTTAAAGTACTGTGATTGGTTCGTTTCTTATGTCTTACTTCAGCATAAGCTCAGAAGCTTCAAGTTTGCAAGCTTTTAAGTTAACGTCGTACGTGTTATGCGTGTGCGAGCGCATTGTGAATGTGTCTGCTTATGGACGTAGTCCTAACGCCATGTTTATGTTAATGTTTGCATTGTGAATGGGCCTTCAGGACGGGGAGGGCACGCCCCCTCTTCTCTCATCTCGAGAGCCGCGAGGCGCAAGGGCCGTCTGGCAGGCCTAGACCTCGTTCTCTTCTTGGGGGCCGGGCTCTGAAAATAGCATATATTTTTTATTGATACGTTGTACTCGTAGCTTGTTATTGCCTTAGATACGAAGCTCGATATACGCTGCATAACTTATCTGAATCGAGAAGATCGTGTCCGAGGGAAATACGAAAAGACAAAGAGAATCAAGTTAACATCTACTTAATTAGTAAATAAGTGAAACTGAATCAAAATTTGGTCAAAAATAAAAATATGTACCACGGACGTTAACTGGTCCTAATACCCTTGGTGCATAAATACTCGTAACTATTGCGATACAACTCGATGCACGTTATTCTTTACTGCATTTTTCTTTCAGCAATGCGAGTTATAACAAAATCAAGTTAAAAGTGAGTAAATAAACAACAAAAACTGAGTGCTTTGGTGTAGACAAAAGACCATTGATTGCATTGTGCGTAATTCAACAGCATCTCCAACTCTTTGGTTGTCGTCTTTTATCGTAAGGATTTCAATATTACAAGATACACTCATTGTTTTCTATTCTCCAAATGGATTATTTGATTCATCAATTCATGACGTGTTGATTGATTAGAAGTCTGTAAATTGTAGATGGGAGTCAAAGGCGGTACAAATCTGAGTTTCTGTTTCTTGGGTCTGAATGCTATTGGACGAATACAATATCAGTCCGGTTGGTCCGGCATTGTGGAATACGTTTATGAATGTATATGTAGTTTCTGCATACATGTAGTTGGCAGATGCATGTGGCATTGTGAATGTGCGCCGTATTCAGGTAGACGTGTTTGCTGGAATGGATGGTGGCACTTCCACCCGGCATTGTAGGGTAATTTTCATAGCCTCGTTTACTATTGCCCCGCAACTAAAATTGCACTGTGACGTGAATCGCACGGAATGTGTTCTCTTTACTTGCGTCATTCATCGTATGTACGAAGTAATCTTTTAATTTGCCGACTCCCCTTTCTGCAGACCGTTTATCCCATTAATCACGGAGAGTTTGTAAACGAGCCTCCAGGGAGTACAACACGTGACCGTATGACGTTTTGTATACAAAGGTGAAGAAGCTGAATTTAGATTTCTTTAGGGTGATCTCAGATTTTTCGTCTTTTGTTTTTCGACGTCCATGTGTCGAATTAAGTTTCAGTAAATTGTCCTGAATTGCGATGGATTGTTCTATCAACATAATAACCAGATTAAACATTAGTCGAGATGTTATAACTAATAATAATAATAATGATAAAAATAATAAACGAATATTCCATGCAGATAAAAGAAACTGAAAAAAAAATACTTCCATTAATGAAATAGCTTTATTTTCGCCCATAGATGGCTCGTATTAAGTAACAGGGTTGAACAGCTTAATTGGCCCACGTCTTGATTTGTGAAATTGTACTACATTGCCCCTCATTCTATTGAAAACAAATGAAAGTATTTTTTTTTAAAGTACGAGACTTAAATTAATTTAAATAACATCCTATTTTGCCTCCCTGAGTTTTCGATAGAAGACGTATATCCGCATTAAAACTTTGGATACTTATATTTTATTTGTTTGACACATCAAATCGGTTTGTATTGCTAAAAATACCTCGCGATTTTCAGTTCTTTGAAGTGTGAGCAAACAATCTCGTGCACATGAAGTGGATCTCTTTGCGACAAACCTGCCTCTTCTGCACGGATCTCAAAAGTGTGCCCTTCTGACCCACAGACTTGTCTCGTATAGGACATTCAGCCTCCAACACGTGCGTGTGGGACGCGTGCATATGACGGTAATTTGCTTATGAATATCGAATTATCGCATACTTGTAGAGCTTCCTGAATCATTGTTCTTGACAGTCTTACGATGACCTTCGCTATAAAGTTGTGAAGCAGGGCGTTGCGTAAGGGGGGTCGTTTCCTTCTGCTTTGTGTACGTGACAAGGGCGTTTGAACAGGCGATGAATATCGTTCGGCGTAATTGTAAAGATTACTCGGAAAGATTATTTATTTGCCCGCTATCCACTCTTAGCAGTACTTTATCGACCGGATATGATATCCAATAAATGGTACAAAATCAGGTGAGCGAGTGGGATTTTCTTTCGTGTCAAAACGGCTATCAGGTATGTTGATATAAATCTCACCGTATCAGTCTTTTCTCGTTCTCGGATATCTTGAAGTAGAGCTGGAGGTATGCATAGGAATCTTGATAAATAATTCCTTATAGGAGCCCCTACTGCGTAGGGCATACGCGACTTCTTTATTGCAATCTGTATGTGAATGTCTCGTTTCGATAATAACAGGAAGCAGCTGTCCTGTCTCACGGAATGTATAAAGTATGTATAGACATTGGAAGGCTGTTACATACAGGTCAGTTACAAAACTGCGATATCAGAGGAGAAAGTATAAATTAAATTGGAAATTACTTTTTAAATATTAAAAAAAATTGCACGAGAGTATGTTATTTACATATATCTTTACACACTCATCAGTCATCAGTCATTATGGAATTATGAAAATTGAGAATTTGTTGTATCGGTGAGATGTCAGAGTTGTACGATGAAGCGTAGCCCGTCCAAAGAGTCGTCGCTGGTCTTAAGTGGCTGTATATCCGTCCCTGCTCGTCCGACTGCCTCCCCATGGTGTTAATAATAGCTCTGGTAATCGGCTTGGCTCGAACCCTTGGGGCCGACTTCCCGGCCGCATCGTGTCAGCGCCGCGACGTCCATAATTCGTGCACTTAATGGGGGCATCAGTCGGGCGGCCGCCTTGTGCAATTCGGCCGGCGGCGTCGCGACGGCGACGACTCAAGCGCCCTCCCCCTCCACTCTACTCCACTCTCCAGACCCCGCGTACGGGATTGAAACAGGATTTTGTTTTCTCCAACCCTCGTTGCAGAGGAAATTTTACGTTCGCGCGCGAAAAGGA
>BOPP01000130.1:1122203-1163362 GCA_017312745.1 Gryllus bimaculatus
GCCCCGCGCCCCGCCCTCGCAGGGGGTCCTCGCGGCCCAGCGAGAGTTTAGCCACCCTCGGACAACCGTGTATTCAATAGCGCTCGCATTTTACTGTTAGAAATGTGTCTTGTGCGTTGTTTTATGGTGATGAATTGCTTTATGGCACTCCCCCTCCCTATCCTTCGTTTGCGTGCATCAAATAGCCTCGCCGTGAAACTTATCAAATAGCCTCGCCGTAACATATCTTTACACTCGTGGGAGAGGTAATTTATTTTGGAAGTGTAGATGTTAAAATCTGTTTCTTGCTGCCAGTTATTAGAAAACGCATGAAGTGGGACTTGCCGTGAAGAACTTCCTGGAACACTGGACTTCCGTTTCTGAGAGCAAGCATTAAAATCCCTTGCCTCTTCATCTGGAATTCAGGATCCACGAAACGGGGATACGGTATATTATAACGGGTTTCTCTCATTTTCTGTGCAGGTCTTCATTCCTCTATATGATAGTCTCTTACCATTACAGCCATCGTGCTGTTATTACCGTAATTCAGTTTTGCTTCCATAACAAGTCAACTCATCTCTGATTGTGATGTATCTAAAGTTTGTTTTACGATTTTTTATTAAGTCTGTTAATAGTTAATCTTTGTCTTGTAACACTTATGTTTTTAGTAATATATAAATAGTGAACGCTTGTTCAAGAATTAAAATACAAACATTAAGAAGGTTGAATTCCGATGCTTCTTTCTATCTCCACGTATCCTGTATATACTCAGTTCTAAAAGAACTTTATTATAATTTCACGGATTTTATTTTGCAGTTTACATTTTCTCGATATAGTGTGTTTATTGGGTATTCGTAATTCTTAAGCCGATTGCCAAAATGCTAAAAGCTAGTAATTTTCGAGCTATATATTTAGAGTACGTTCTGTAGAAATCATAATCTCGTGTAAAAGGAATCGTTTTGAGAAAGAACAAACAAGATTTTGATATCTTGGTGAATCTCTTGTCAAACCGTAGTAATTCTTCTGTGCCTGATCTCGGCATGCTGTGCGATTTTGGTTACCATTCAGCGCATGTGTGCCTCCTAATCTGAGGTGGTCCATGGCCGCATTGTGGGTTGCCGGCCTGCCTTGTTGCTCCGTTTCCGCATCCGATGCCCCACTTCGGGAAGCGACAGGCGACTTCCTGAGCGGGGGAGGCCGGGTGGGGGGGTGCTGATTAGCGGCCAGGAATGCGGTATGAAGGGGCGGCCCCTTCCCCTCTCCTTGCCCCGCTTCCGTGGCGTACGTGCGGCGTGGGAAAAGCCTTTGCACGGAATCCTTCGAACGCACGCGTCACACATATCAATCGCATCCTGCCGAATACCGCGAACCGTAACGACGGGAAAGCACTTGAAGGCGTAAGGAGTCGAGCGACGGTTCTCTGGTGACGAATGTTTCTGCTGTTAAGGAGCAATTTTCTTCGGCGAAAATGGTATTTATTCTATACGAAAAATCAAGAGGTACGGGGAAAAATTGATCTCAACGTGTCCAGTAGAACAAATAACAATTTCATTATTATTTCGGTGTTTTTCGTTCATAAGCACGTACTTTCTTTGTGCGGCACGAGATAATTTTTTCTTTACAAATCACGTTTCGCTTATCCGCGATCGAGGTCACATGATGCTATGCCCATTCAACGGAAGATAGACGGCGCCATGAAATGAGATATCGGTGAGTTATTTGCATAAATGAATGACGAGGGAATAATCACGCATGTAAATCGTTGGATGAATAAACGTTTGCCGGCTCTTATCGCTCGGACGTAAACGTGATCTGACGAGTGATTAATGTCTGGGAGAGGTAGGATGTTTGTGTTCGCGGATCTGAAGCCAACGTCATCGACAATGACCGTGGCCCGAAGTAGGATTTGGCGACCCGGGTATGTTTAACACCGTTTTTAATGCACCCGCTGTAGGGAATTTTGGGAACACGTCATGTGGCTAATCAAATTGGATGATGAAGAAATTGTGTACACAATAGCAGTGAAATGCAAATCTTATTATTTTTATATCTCGCGTGTATTAATTGTACCTAGTACTGATAAACAGAAAAGTTCAGAATTGTTAAACGAAGAGCGATAAAATTCGTATATATTTAGAATTTCTATTGACAATTATTTCTTTACTAACAGTTGTTTTTTATTTCTAGGGTATTGCCATTTTTGTACTAGTAATGTGACAATAAATTCAATATTGAACAGCTATTTTCTAAAGAAGCTGTTGGGCTTCTGTATGATCGATAATGCTTCTCAGAATTAAGCGCTTGACTCTCGTAGTGTGTCAACTTGCTTCGCGTCTTCCTGCTACCATGAACATGCGCGAGAAGTAAAAGTTGAAAAGTTATTAGGGCTTTATTTTTCTTTTATGTTGTCCTTCAGTGTTGTTAGTGAATTAATATTAATACTTGTTATTCTTTTTGCAGGTAAGTTGTGCGTCCAGTGCACCTTAAAACTAACTTTGGAAGAATGCTATTGCAGTCTTGGTAAGTTTGCACAAATGCGTCAGTCTTTCTCACGACCGAATGTAGGTATTGTACGGTGTGAAGTAGCCGCCAGATACATTCGTGTAGCTTATCTATTACCTATACCCTGCAAGCTCTATTTTGGGAATCATTGAACGATTTTCGTGATGTGTGAATGGCATGAACTATTAGAAATATTCATTAGAAATACGAGCAAAGCTGTAAATTATGGAAGGTAGTAACGATACACAAGTCTAATAACTGTTATAATTGATCTGTCTATAGTCGCATGAAGGCATCAAATCCTTGGCATCAAATTTAGTAAGATGTTGATGTGAAGGTAGTGTGGAACTTATTTAGCACATATTACCTGACACAGATTTCTATGGTACGTGTTTGATTCATTTCAATATTGAGTTGTTTTTGCCACTTCCCTTTTGAATAACATTGACACAAATAGAGATTATAGGCATAAATTGTGAATGATTCACTTTGTCACTACGTGTAGCTACCGTTCTTTTGTGCAAACAACTTCGTATAACAAGATCTGGGTTGAGCAACGCCTATTTGCAATCTTGTTCAGTTTCTGACAATGGAGATAACTGGTAACATTCTAAATACGTATTCGGACACCTGTATCAAAGGACGCGAGATAGGAAAACGTACATTGAACTCTTGTGACACAGAAAGCAAAATCATCTTGTTTGAAATGTGTACACACCCACTCATCAAATGTATCCTCTCGACCCTCTTTTCAGCCAATGCCCGTATGTAAGTAGTTTGCTAAACACGAGATTCGAGAATAATCGTTGTTGCATTAATGAAGATTAACACACGGAAACATTCTTTTTTACACTCTCGTAACGCAATAAAACAAAGCGGCTGTGATAGTTCAGCGACATCATTGATCGGATTTACAACACTAGTTGAATAGATTCCAAGCATTGACTGGAGGAGGATTCTACCGGCCGGTTGCTGTAATACTTTTCCGTGATTTTCCTCCCATCATTCCCGGCAAATGCCGGAGCAGTACCTTAACAAACAGGCCACGGACTGTGCGCGATCTTTTCCTTCATCATCGTTGTCCCATCCTCTCCCCTTATACACACACTTACGTGTACTACATTTCAACACATGCCCTAAGACCGGTCGAGAGCTTAGAGCTTGAAATGACTAGGGGGATACCTCAAAGGGAAACCCGCGAACTGTTGTATAGGTCGGTGCCGGATCCCACGTTTCAGTGAGGAGCCTCTCGAAATGTAACATAGTCCAGTTATGCGACTAGTGGGTACCGTTGTAGACGCGCCGGGAATCGACGCAATTGAGCGATATTTTCAGTCATTCATGCGTGCGCCTCGTAGCTTGTTGTGCAAACGGGATCGTTGGCGAGGCGGAGGGACGCGCGTGGCGTGCGCATTGCCTGCGCTGCGACGCCCAGAGCCCCCCCGCCCGCCGCTTGCCCTGAATGGAGGCGCGTTCCGCACGAGTGCGCGTACGCGGCCGTGTTTCGGCCCCCGGCTGCTGTGGCTGGCCCGCCTCTCCCTCCTTCCTCCCTCCCGCCTGCCTGCCGTGCTCGCTCGCCCTGACGCAAGTGCGCGAAAGCGGGGACGGTGGTGTGCGCCGCTGTCGTTCAGGGGTTTCTCTTAGCCACTAGGCCACTGCAATTTCGCGAACACCAGGAAGAAGAGACACGAGACAAAAACTATCGGACGTTGTGGTTGCTGCGGCGTTCGTGTTCAATGAGATCGTTTGTTTTCTCTCTCAGAAAGGGGAGAAATAGCTAAACATTGGGATACAGCAACCACCATGAGGAAATAAAATACACAGAAATCTTTACCGCATTAGGTTTGTAAATTTCTATCGAAGTGTCAATGCTGTTAGAATTAATTTAATTTTTTTACTGTGTTCGCTATGGAACAGAAAGTTGCAATAACAAAGAATTGCAGTTGTGATAAATCTGTTCTTTACTATATTTTTTTTGTAAAGTTAGAAATGTACAAAAGTGTAATTGATTTATTTCTCCAATGTTTTTACTCTTGTGGTTATGATTGAACATTAAGGTTGGGGTCAGTTACGATAGCCCATTGACTACTTCCCCTCTAGATCAGAACAAGCAGTCCGGGATGAGAACGCCGGTCGCGGGGCTGGCGTTGTTCTGTGTTGCATTATTTGGGTGAACTTTCAACGTGTCCGCGAGAAGAGAAGGCGCGGCGGTGGCGGGGGGCAGGCAGGCGGCGCCGGAGGAGCGAGGCGGGAGGAGGCAGAGATCGGGGCCGGGCGCCGGGGGGGGGGGGGGGTTGCATAACGCGCGAGGTGATCGGGGCCCCCCCGGCACGGCGTGCATCGGCGCTTGTGACCGCGCCGCCGCTTATCGGCGGCATCCGAACGCCACCCGGCGAACAAGCGAACGCCGCCGCCCGCTCGAACATTGCGGCGACTGAGAAGGCGGGCGGAGCGATGCGAAGCTGCCATGGCGGCGGCGGCGGCGGCGGCGGAACAAGATACGCGAGCGGTTCAGTTTATTAATTAGGAGGGTCATGGATAAACGGAAGAGCTGCTCTGCCTCGCCGTAATAAAGTTGTTTCATTAATTCTCTCTTTTTTAATTATCTTTCGAAATGAACGAGATTTTTTCTATTGCTAATGCAAATAAAAATGATACATCTGGCTGTACTTTAAAATATTTGCCAAACAAAATATTTCTGTGGTTTGTTTTCTAAAAAATAAAATTATAGAAAAAATAAGAATATTAAAGAACAGATAAAAATTCTCCAATGTAGGCAATGCGTTTTTAAATATAAAATAAAATTACATAATACAGATAAAATGTTATCCCGAATTATCTCATGTGTCAAAGAAAATAATAAAATAAAGTAAACCCTGAGGGTACAGACGGTGACAGCAGCAATATGAAGTATATTAATATTTCATTCTCAGGGAGTAGTAGTAAAGTGAACAAATCTCATACAGGGCCCTGAAGGGCAGGTTTCCTGGTCGTAGGGGCATGTCGTAATGTCTCGCTGCAGACTAACCAATTGATGCGAGTTTGCCCTGTCCAAAGCGCGTACTTCGCAGGCGCTGGCGTCGTTGTTTGTGTATTCTCGCGGTGCGGCCTTAGAGGCCGCCGCGGCGCGGAACAGCGCTTCCGCCTCCGCCTTATCTGTTTTCGCCCGCGGTCGCTCCTTCCGCCCGGCTTTCTTCCCGCCGCCACCGCAGCCGTCTTCGGGAGGGGGGGGGATGTCCCTGTTGTAGGGTGTAGCCTTCGTCGAGAAGGACTGGCGAGAAACATGGTTCTTACGTTATGGTTATGTTGTAGAAATACCTAAGCGTTTGAATTAATGTGTTTAATGATAAAAAGTATTGGCCTTTTTTATCCAATGTTATTTTGACAATTGGCATTTTCATCCAATCCAGCCAATGATCGAATCGCTTCGTGCGTAGCCTAATTGATTAGTGATTCCTGGCGCGTCAACTGTAAAGCTCATTAGACCCGCGAGTGTAGTGCATGCGTTTTCTTCGGGATGTTTCGGTGATTTTCCCCCGCTGGGTGGTGAGGTCCAGAGCCGAAAGCGTAGTCAATGTTAATCTGAACGACTTTGGAAGTACCTTCCGCACACGTCTCGCGTAGTCAATGTGAATCTGATCTGAGGGCAAAGGAAGGCCACTTATTCTTGTGCGGTCGCCGACTCCAAACGTCCGTCTCCGACATTAGCACCCATTTAGTATGCATTTAGAACGTTTAATTGTTATTCTTTCAACAGGCTCGGCCCGCCTTTGTCTTGACGCGTGTGCTTTGCGTCATTACGAATAATATATTGCGTTGGAAAAAAAAATTGTGTTAAAATTGTTGACAAACAAGTACTTCTCTGTTTTTGACGAGACATACTTTTCTTTCTTTGCATCTTTTATCTGGTGGTGTTCAGTCATACAGCTGAAAGTTTTCGCGCGATTTGCGTTGGCTCATGGAGCCTACACATTCTCCAGATACATTTCAATTATTCCCACCCCAGTAAACGCAAACGTCTACACGACGAGTTTCCAACGAATTTCGGTGGTTCCTTCTACATGTCTAGGAGACGGGTCGCAACGCACCTTGTTGAACAAAAGCGAGCACTGGCTGGGGGCGAGGTAGTCGCTCAGGCTGATGAGGGCACGAGTCGCGGTAAACCTGTACAAAAAGACGTCTGAGGGCTTCTACGGAAGTGGATTGAAGACGATAACACCGCCGGAGGAAACTCGCGTCTTCGGAGCGTGCATGCGCCCCTCCGCATGCGGCAGCAGCCGGCACGTCCGTCATCGGCGGCTCGTCAGGACCTCGCGACCTGTTGCCGTCGTCACTGTCGCTGCTTTTCGGACTCTTCCGCGCCACCCTGCTCTTCCTTCCTCACCCCTCATCCCCCCTTCCTCTTCGCTTCGCTGCTTTCTCCAGCGCTCCGGGGGAGATCATTAGGCGAAATTCGGGACCGCCATGTGAAACGTGTGTGGATTTCTCCGCGCAACCGCCGTTCTCACCGGCGCGGCGCGGCGCGCGGTCTCCGAAGGAGGCGTGGGGGGCCTTTCTTCCTGCCCCCTTGCCCCGCAGCCTCGGGCGGGCTGCCCACCCAGTTTCGGTACTGCTTTAACCCAGCGAGCGATGCGGGTTTGCATGTCGTTCACCGTGCTTTCGGAAGAGCAGAGTAGGAAGTAACGCCATGGAATCTTAAATATCTTGTAAAATTGTATCCAATGAAATGATGCCGCTAATTTTATACGTCGTAATTAAAATATATACAATGAAATAGTAAAATTATAAATTTTGAGTCTGTAAAGTTCGTTTTTGACCTTTCAGACTTCAAATGTTCTACAGATTCTGTTTGTGAATAATGTGGGCATTACGACCTGAAAACTGAGTAAACTAGATTGCGCAACTCTTGAGAATATAAAGTTATTATTTCGTTTCTAAGGTAATTTGCACTGACGTGTATTGCATTACAGTAAGCGGGTAATAGTAGTAATCAATGTAGTTTTACCGATAATTGATGGATGTCAAGAAAGAAGACTGGATTATGTGAATGCTGAAACTCTTTAGAACTAATTTCAATTCCCTAGATGTTCATTTAGATACGGAGCAACACAGTTATTTCGAAGAATCCTCTCATTTTGGCCAGTGCCTGTCACGAGGCGAAGTGGAGTTGGGTCGCTGTCTGAAAGGCGTCTGCCCGTTGGATCTCACGAAGCAAATTACGGGTTTGGGCCAACTCATTTCGACTCGGTCTCTCCCTTCTGCGTGCTGACAGCAGTGGAGATTTTCCATTGAGAAGTAGCTAGTTAGACGGTGTTTGTGGGTTGCCCTAGTTTTAGGTAATGAACATTGACACAAATTCCAGATTGTTACTTTCTGTGAGGGTAACAGAAGGAATGAGCGACGTACGTCTTGCTCTTGTTGTCTGTGACACCATTCGTCTAAATTGTCCGAGACACCATTTCTTTGTAGTTGTTAATTATGGTTACTTAATCGAGAACATTTTAATCGACTTGTGACTAGTTGATGTGTATGCGTATATGAAGGAAGTTAAATATGCCGCAAGACCGAATTTAGCTGGTACGAATAGTGCCAATCTCCTCAGCCCCTGTGGTAACCTCGCCTCTTTATGTTTTTAAGTGGCCGAAACTTAGGTAATGATGTCCAATTACCGAATGCTGATCCGAACGGCGAAGAATCTGCTTGAAGAAACACACCTCTGGTTACGTAACTTCTCCGTGCCGAAAGGAATTGTGACGGCGTTTCCGGGGTTGAAGCAGCTGCCGGGTCGCGTTTATGAGAAGGGACGAAGGCGTCCGGAGCGGAGGCGCCGCCGCCTGCGTGCGGCTCGGGGGCCGGGCCGCCGCTCGGTAGTTTGCGGCAACGTACGATCGGCGAGCGGCCGTTTCTTTTCGTTTCCGTTTCCCACTTCCGCCGTTTCTCGCGGCCGGCGGCGGCGGCTGCGGCGGGGGCGGGGCCGGGGCAGATCGCGGAGGCAGGGCCCGGAAGAGCGGGCGACGCGGCCGCGGGCGCGAAAGCACACTCCGCTTCCGCGCTTGCTTTTTCACCCTTGCCTAGTGCAACCTTCTGCAAACACATTGGTAATATCGGATAAATTATCAAATAAATGGGTTAATATTGAATAAATATTAATCACAACAATTGTAAATAAATACACGTCTAATATAAGATTTTTTTTATCTCCCTCCAATCCGCTACATTTGTTCGTGCCCTTTAGTTTTCATGTACTATTTTTTTTATTGAAAATATATAGTGCTTTCTAAATTATAGGTTTTCGTTTTATTTGATGACAATAATTCCCATCTCCGCGTGTGCCTAGTGATAAAGTGAGTTTTTGTCAAAATGGTGCCTTAGCTCTGCGATGTGAGAGTTTGTGGAAGGTGTGGTGTAGAATGTGGTGCAGGTGTTGTGGTTGTTATGACGGCACTCTTTTGCTTGACGTAGTGACAATTACCGATGGATTCCCCCAAACGCAGATGAAGTCTTAACTGTAATAATTAACTCGAAAGTAAGTAGAGGTGATACATTATGACTGAATCGAGTGAAAGACAATCCAAAAAGAGTTGATAAAATTTAATGAAATTACTTACTTTCCCAAATACCTTTGGAATCCCCAAATTGTTTGTACGAAGAACGGAGGATTATTCAGAGCACAGTGCCAGTCAAACTGGTGTACGATGATTCCGAGTTTAAATTGCATCCACGAGAGTCGAAGAGTCGGCCACTTCGTTCTGTCTGGTGGCGCTTCTCATATAATGGTTTTCCGGCTCCGTGTTTAGTTTCGCGGGGGTGAGGTCGGGGCCTGGGTCCTGGGCCCGGGGCCCGGTTCGGTTCCGGTCGGCCGCCCCGCGCCGGTGAGCGGTGCCGACGCGACGGGCGCGGAGCTGCGCGGGGCGGCGCTCTCCCTCGAATGGGGGTCGCGCCCGCTGCGCTGCCCCGCTGCCCTCGCGGCGATTTCTAGCGCCGCGCCGCCCCGCCCCTCGCTCCGCCCCCCGCGACTTCGCCGGGATCGCCGATCGGGCGCTGGCGTCATAGCGCCGCGGGCGGGCGTCGGGCATCGCCCGGCCGGGGCTGCGGTGATCTGGGGCGGCTGCAACGAGGCTTCCATCATCGCTCGAGTCACCGCTCGCCAATCGCCGCAGCCGCCGGGCGCTCGGGATCGCAGTAATCGCGATGGCGGTTCGTTCCGTGTATTGTGTCTGGTGATGTAATGGTGCTGCTTGCGGGAAAAAAAACTATGAGAAAATGAATCGACATTTCTAGTGGGATTACTATTGAAGTTCTCTCAAAATCAGTATGGAGCATGGATGTAGTGTTTCCCCCCATTTAGTACTTACCCCTACGCTGATTGGTTATTGCTTGTTTTGGCGATTACATTTTCGATGAGGGTGGCATCCAGAATATATAATTTATTTATTGTTCATTTCTTAATATGTTATATTTAGCTTTCGAATGCTTCAGCATTGTGAAACCTGCATATGCCAAATAAAAAATATTCGATATTAGTATTCTTCCGTATAATGCAACTGAATATTACTATATTCGGTTCTATTTTACCCCAGAATTATGATTAGTATGTTTGGTCGCCAATAAAGCTGTATTTTAAACATGGTCCTCGAAGATTTTGCGTGTCATAAGTTGTGTATAAAATTGCTCATATATATATTTAATGGGTAGATTTCTCTGGAGATTTCACAAGGCCTGGTCGAACATGCATGCATGCATGCATGCATATGGTACTCGTGTCGAAAATGTTACACCAACGTCTGGAGAATTTCCTGTATCGATGGCGCAATATAAGAAGCGCCGGGGCTGCGTGGGGCCGGGCGGCGCGGCGCGGGAGGCCGCGCAGCTTAGCGTCCCCAGCTGGCGCGGCAAGGCCGGTCGCCGTCCCACGTGGCCCGCACAGCTGCCGCGGACCCGTCCCCGCGAGCGACGCGCCGGAGCGCCGGCTGGGATTCCGGAAGGCGGCGCCGCCGCCGCCGCCGCCGCCGCGCCGTACGTCTCTCTCTCTCTGTGCTCACCCGCACTCGCACTCTTGCATCACGCGACTGTCACCTCAAACGGCGCCCCCGCTGTCGACGCCTCTGCCTTCTCCGCGTCTGGCTTTTGCGCAGTGCTACCGCCGCGCCACTCCGTCACGTCGGGTTTTTAGTGAATTGTTTTTAAACGTCTGTTTACCCTAAATACTGCCACATTGTCGCTGAAATCATGATCTCGAGTTTGTGCGGATGTTAATACTCTGAAATTGTTTGTTTGGTGGACCCATAACATGTTAATTTTCAATGAAATCTCGATGTGATTTGAATATTTATTTTTAGAAGCGATGACTGATATGCTCCAGTTTGAGAGGCCGTCACATAGGCGAAGATATTCATCGCATGATGAACGTGGCGGTTTCTGATCGTCGCCTTGGCCGCGTGCTACCCCGAACGCCGCTGCCTCGTCGTCGGCGCGTCCTCCGCGGCGGCCGTCGCGACGCCCTGACGTCACGCGAAAGCGCGAACGCAAAAACGCGCGGCGCGGCTGCGGCGCCGAAGCGGAGGCCCGCCCTCGCAGAGACCCAAAGACGGCGCGGCGGGCCGGGGTGGGGCGCACATGCAGCGGCGCCGTTTTTCCGAGCCCCGCTGCCGGCAAATGGGCTGGCGGTGGCGCGACCGACATCCGCCCGCCCCCGCCCCCGCCCCCGCGCACGCGTTCCCGCTTCCCTCTTCCCTCGCCGCCGGGCTTCCCGGGCGCCGCCGTTCTCGGAAGCGTATTCGCGCGTCGCCGGTCGCCGGAACGCGGAGGCACGTACGCGGAACGGCTTGCGGTTTTCTGCGGGCCGTTTTTGGTCGGAACGACGGGGGTTTCATTTTTAGACCGTCCGTGACATTGCAGCTTGCGCCGAATGAATGCAAGGGCTGTATTTGGATCCTGAATATGGTTTGTTCGCCATGTGCGTTTCCTGAAATCACTTTATGTCATGTGAAGAGATCGTAATATTCAGTACTTATAAGAATTAGTCAGTAACAAGGTGATAGAAAGTACTTGGTATATATTTGTCCCTGCTTTGTTAATACACGCACACGATTGTGCATTTCAGTTAGACGAACTTAGAACCTCGCATAGAAATAACTTGGGCCAAAAGAAGTTGTTTTTTTTAGTGTGAATATTATTTGGTTTAAGATATTCCCGTTTCGAAATGGATCTGCGAAGAGGTACAAGAAAATACTTATGAATATTGTATAGACCGTCAGAATCGACTAAACTTAAACATTTTTAGTGTTTTATTCTAGGATCTCTATATCCTAGAATCGCGCGTTGTTTCTATCTACAATCTGCCTCTTCTGTCCCAATTCTGTGCTTCTGCATATGTATTTCGCCTTGGCTGAAAAAAAAGTCCTTGTGTGGCGGTGTATTGATCGTTCGAGGAAACGGGGTGCGAGCGCCCGGCATCGGAATGTGCATGATTCATGCAGCGAGGCGCCGACCACGGAAATCCACGAAACGAGACGCGCGACGCGATGACAGCGCGGCCGGCGGCCTCCAGGTGCGGCCCCGCCGCGCTGGCGCAACGCCAGCTCCGTTCCCCCGCCCGCTCCCCCTCTCCCTCCCCGTCTCGGCCTTGAATGAAGCGCCCGCCCGGACCTACGCCGACCCCGCGTCCAGTGCGTCCCTCCGCGCAGCCGGCGCGGCTTCGAGACCCGTGAAATCCCCAGCCGAGCAGCCTAGTTCCTGCCAGAGAGCTCCACTCCGGGGTTTCGACCTTTGCTTGAAAATTCTCAACATCTGTGTGTGGACGCCTTTGGTTCCTTGGGAAATCACGTGCTTAGTAGGGGGTTTTAGAAAACGAGGATGCACTGTAGTGTGTAGTACGAAACGGATCTCATATGTTTTTCAGGAAAGCGTCTGATATAGTCGGGTGTCTAAATAGATTGGCGTCAACATTTTACATTTAAGTACCTCTCAAGGAATTTTTCTTCGTCAATTATCGTTATATAAATGATGGTTGTTTCAAGAGAAATTGCATGTTCATAAAAGGAAGTTTACAATTAATTGTTCCAACATCACGGATTGAGCAATATGCCAGTTCAAGGAACAGCAAGATTCGTAATAGAGTAATGTTTCCATTTTAATAACTTCCTGAGTTCTTACATACCCCGCTTTATTTTGTTTTACGAAATATCGATCGTTAAAATTGTAATTTGAAAGAAGGTATTATTGCGACCTCAACAACGGAAAACCTGTCTAGCGTCTAACGTGGTTGAGAACGTTGGATAAGTTTCGACACGTAAATTGTTCTAAAACCATTTCTTGATTGCAAAAGATGGAACGTTTGCCTTTCAGCGAGTCCGCCGTTGGCTCCCGTCGCCAAAGCCTTCCTTAGCCGCCCGAGCTGTCATGTGCACCGCCTGCCCCCTCCTAGGGCTTGGGGCGCGCGACGTGGCAGCTGAGGGATCTGCGGCGGCGGATCTCGCGACCGGAACAGGAGCGGCCCGCAGCCTGCGCCTCGCCTCGCCTCGCTGCGCTCGCCTCGCTTTCGCCTCTTCTCGCGCCATCCGGGACGGGAAGCCCCTCTGCACCTGCCTCACACTCCTCCGCCGCCTCCGTTCCCGTCTGCATCCTGCTGCTGTCGTTTCCGACTGAGCCCTCGCTAGTGCCCTCGCCTAGCCCTAGCCTCGCCCTAGCCCTCGCCCTCGCCCTCGCCCTCGCACTGGTCCTCCCATCCCCTTCCCTTCCTCCTCCCCCCGTCAACCTCCGTCCCTGCTTCGTTGCCGCGTTCGCTGGCGTCCCAGCCTCCGCTCCGCCTGCCTCTCGGCCCCGGGCTCCCGGAACGCTCGCGGCCGCGGCGGCCAGTTCCCTCCCATTGTGCGCCCGGGGACGCGCTGGGAGGGAAAACAGCGCCGCCGCCGCCGATGAAAGCCCCCTGATAAAGCGCGCGCATTGTGCATTGTTGCTCGGGAGCTTGTCCGTTGGCGCCTGCCGCGCCCCCTGCACCCGGCCCGGCCCAAAGCGCGGCCGCGGCTCGCGAAGCAGGTTGCCGGGGCCCGTTCCGGCCGGGAGAGCGATTTTAAATGGAAATGCCTTCCGAGTTCCAACGTCCCCGCTGGTGCTCTTCGACGCAGAAGTGTCTAGTGAAACGGGAGATCCGCGAGAACATCAACGTTTTTTTGCATTGGAATCACAGCCAGGCGTAATGGACCTGTGAAGAAGCTTTGCTTTTGTGTGCATAAAGGAATATCATGTGAAATTTGTTTGAAAGAATAAATTTGAGATAGTCATCGCAGTGAAAGGCGGCGAGACATATCGTTCCTCTTCGTATTATCTCGCTGGAGAATTGTTCTTCCCATCGTCGATGTGTTTTCGGTGTTGGACATTGATTATTCTTCTTATTTTCTTTTCTAATATTGAATGTTATTAAATTGTCTTACATTCTTCCTCCTACTTCATATCTTCCTTTAGATATATTCATTTTTTTTATAAATCTGTGACACTCTTTTGGAAATCAGCGCAGTTGTGCGCGAGCGGCGTTAGCGGTTCTCGTGTCCTGAGGCGTCCCCGTCCCGCCACCGCCACCGCCACCGCTCCGCGAAATGTTTACTGGCGGCTTCTTCCGCTTCGATTGTATCTACGCTTTGTGTACAAACCCTCCCTGTCGGAGGAAGGTGCTAGGAAGTAGTATGGGAGAACGCGTCGCTTTCACATGAAAGAGTTCCGCTTGTCTAGACTGACGGCCCCCCCCTCCCGCCTTCGCAAAGAGTCTTTGAAACAGCGCGGAGATGGGCGTCTTTGTGGGGTGTTTGTCATAACGCTTGTTAACGGTTTGTATATTGAGCTAAAAGGCATGCAGTGCTTTACCGTAATGCATGTCTTGTATGTGGTTATACATTTGGAAGGAAAATCACCGCCAAGGGAATGGAAAGTGTTTCTCAATTTACTATACATTTTAGTAACAGGCACATTTCAAGTTTATATGCGCTAGGGAGTACGAAATGTACGGCGAAGGGTACCGTATGATAAGGAGCCATTCTGAAACCCAACGAAGTCGTCGGAAGAGAGAAATTTTTTCGGAGGGTCCACGTGCTAATTGGACAAATTTACCTCGTGAAGTCCGAAAAAGACATTTTCATATTTAGCATGGGACGATCTTGCGAAGTCCTAGGGACCCGTTATGATCTAATACTACGAGATAGAAACAAATTAAAGTTTATTAATACGATTGTCATTTTTAAATTTCTCGGAGCAGTTGAGTACTTTTATCAGCTTTACGCAATGAGCGATAAGCACTTAAGATACCGGGGCGAGATTTCACGGGAAGTCTCTATCGATTGACAGTGATGCTGTGATGTCCTTCACTTCGCGGAGATGTGTGGTCGACGCGGGCGTACGAAATAGGTCGCTGCGACTTAACTTCGCTTCCAGAAATGAGGGGAAACGCCCTGATGAAGAGTGTTGCCTTACCAGAGAGATACAGAATGGAACGATCACAATGGAAAATTACATGCTGTAGGAATGGCGAAAACCAGAAGCTGCAATTAATGCAATCTGCCTGTATAATTACGTTTTCCCATTTTCTCAAGTTCGTAGAATATAAAAATGTTGGTATCTAACGTAAATAAAAACTATAAATTTCATTGAAAATTTGGAAGAGTGCTAATCCTGTAGTTTTTTCCTCTTGATCATATACTTGTATAAATGACATTGTAAGTTCATTCCATATAGATAGAGCACGGGCTCCAGAACCACTGATGAACAGGATACTCCCACAAATGGTTCGGAGTGTGTTTCTAATCTCCACCCTAGTTTCTATTCATATGTAAAGCACTTTGCTGGGAAATAAGGATTTCACGTAAATTGAGGCTATTAGCATATGTCGGCGGTTCTTTTTTATTTTTGACAAACGTCACTCAGCTTGATCAGTACCTTTATTTGTGAAGAATTACCCACGATAACGATCGCATGGGCAGCTCCGCGCTTTACCGCATCCGCCATTGTGACGAAGATCGCGACGTGAGGTCGTGCGCTTTCGCGTTGGACGCGCGCGTGTCGCCTTTGGCACCCCCACGCGGCGCCGCTGCGCCGGCGGGGCGGTGTCGCGGCACTCCCCGTCGCGTCCCTGCGTCCTATAAAAACGACATCGTGTAAACGCCGCGCGTCTATTTAAATCTCCGGCCGACGGCGCCGCACTGTTATGATCGCGCGCGGGTCCCCCTGCCACCGCGCCCGGCCCCCGCCCCCGCCCGCCGTGGCCCGGGTCACGGCGGGGAGGGGAGCATTGCGCTTCCGAGAAATGGGCGGTCATCACCGCGCCTCGGTGCCTCGCGCTTGAAAGGAAGGCGGCGCGTTTACTTGGCGCAGTGTAAACAGCCCCGCCCCCAGGCTTCCTCTTGACGCCCTCCCCGCCCCCCCCCGGCCCCTCTCCTGCGCGCGGTTGCTCCCTTGGCCGCGGACCCCTCCCCCCTCCTCCCTCACTCTCCACGGCTACTCCCTTTTGACAGCCACCGTTCTTTCTTCGCCTCTCACGGAAAATAAATAATTAAGGACGGAATGTTTACGGATTTGGTGGATATTCCACTGTGGTTTGTTTAAACATTTGGAAAGAATTCGGCACAAGTGTTATCTGATTTTTACGAACGTGATGGTTGACGGTGAACTCCAGCGTGACAAGTGTGCACATCATTGTGTAGTAGACGTACTAGCGTGAAAATGTTTATCCCACGTTACTAACTCCGTGTAGGAGGTTGCGGCAGCATATGCCAGAAATCTTTTCAAAGTGTGTGTCCATATGCTGTATTTTCCCTACATTTACAGACCTTTTTTTTTTTTGCTCATCTCCCCTCGAGATAAGACCCAACAGCTCTGAAGGTAGTGTGTATCTCCGCTCTTGTTCTCAAAGCTCCCCTTCTCCCGTAGATTACAATGTTATCTTCTCCCCACAGTCGACGTCATTCCTTCGCACTCCCCTCCGCCGGTCTCCGCCACCGAAAACTTAAAAAGGGGCATTTAAAAAGCGCGTGTCGTGAGAAGCAGGATCCGGGCGCGAGTGAAACGCGACATATGGCGGCGGGCGGGCCATGAGAACGGCGGCGGCTGGGCGGGTCCTCGCTGGAGGGCGCGCGGCATGTGCGGCGAACGCCCGGCATTGCTGCACTGGGTCTTTGACTCTACGCCCGCATAACTCAACCACTCGCTAATGTTGCAATTTAAATGCCGTGGCCGTGAGGCGGTGCGAAAACGCTAAAGAACGATTGCGTTGAGGCTTTATGAAAGTGACTAAACATTCGAAGAGGTAGTTTTGTTAAGAAATTTCAAGAGGTTTATTTTCAGGTTTCTCGAAGAAAAATTGTATAATATTGGGAAGGGTAAATCGTAGTAAAGATAAGCGAATTCTTATGTATGTTGGACGTACTGCTGGTTTTCTTGGAGGAGAACTATTATGGGAAAGTCTGATATACGATGAGAGTCTTTACGGTTCGATTACTGCAAGAAGACGCAAAAGAACAGTGGTTTTCAAAAGGTGCGCCGCCGAAGTAATTTATTAAGTTTTTTTCTTTCGTTGCACAGTAGATACGGAGAATTTTAGAATAGCCTCCCTTAGATTTCATCCGATGGGCAACTAATCAAAACGCATATTGTCCACTGGTGGGGAATAATTGAAATGTGGAGTTTCTAAAACGTTATACATGTTCCTGCTTTCAGATTTCTTCAAAACACATTTAATATAATGTGATGAAAAGCTTTTTGAAAAATATGAAAGCAGGAACGCGTAGAACGTATTCAGAACTACACAATTTCACATCAGTTTTTTTTCCACCTGGAAACAAGATGCATTTTGTTTAGTTTCTCCTCAAATACGGTCTTGATTTTCTTTATTTTTTTTTTATTATGAATCATTCTTATAAAACCTTGTTCAGTAGGAAGGTTGATAAAAAGTAAAGGAATATAGTTAGTAGCTTTCAAGAGTTTCAAGCACTAAGTTTGTTTTCCTTCTTCAATACAGGTGTGCTGGAATGTTCCCTATGTGGAAAGAATGTTCAGCGAGCCTGAAAAGTTTGAGAAACACTGTTATAGTAGTAGTCTCGTATACGTCTCTTGAATGCAACCCGCGTGTATAAATGTGCATATTTAATGGTATGAAAAATGTCGAAAATAGCTCCCGGAAGGCTGACGGCGAGGCGAGGCGAGGCGAAGCGAAAGCGGCCGGAGCGCCACCTCGCCTCAGATATCCGCCGTCGCGGCTTCCGTCATTAAATGTGAATTGCGCACGA
This sequence comes from Gryllus bimaculatus, assembly GCA_017312745.1. Lineage (NCBI taxonomy): Eukaryota > Metazoa > Arthropoda > Insecta > Orthoptera > Gryllidae > Gryllus > Gryllus bimaculatus. The sequence goes on from BOPP01000130.1 coordinate 1,139,954, forward strand.
AACTGGGTTTAGCGTGCCACCAGGGCTCCCGGGGCGCAATAAGGGTGTTAAATGCTGTCGAAGGTTTTGAAAATCTCCTGTGTAAATAGAAAACAAGCGATCTGTTCCTGTTCCGCGTACATTTATAGAACCCCGTTTCTGGGGTGCGGTTGGAACTAGGTCGGTGGTGACTTTCGAAATCGGAATGTGTCATCGGATTCTTTGACGTTATCGTCTTGTCATCTCGGGCTTTGAACATTCGAATAGCTTCAGAATTGTAGAATGCAAGATAATTAATGATCACTTGGTTTCCTAGTCGTATTGGAGCGTTTTCGGTTGTCAAGAGAGAAGTTTTGTCATAGTTTTACGTAACGTTGTGTGCACCCAGCACACAATAATTGACATTATGTTTACAATTGTATCGATATGAAAGAAAGTTATGTCAACTGTATCAGATCGAAATTATAAACATGAAACTTCGAATATATTTATTAGAAGAATGTTTCTCTGAATGAGAAACTTTTAAGCCCGTGCTGCACTTTTTTGAATGAAGTTTCCATTAGTTGATTCCACGTCTCTGGATGCGTCATTTACCATCGTGCCCTTTTGTGTACCGCGTGTCGCAGCCGTGGCTATATCGCATTGTGGCGACGCGTATCCGCGCGTTGATGCGTGAGCGAGGAGGCGGAGGTCGAGAGGTGCCGCGACGCGCGCGGGGCGAGTCAGTGGAGCGCGGTCGAAGGGCGGCCTTGGACGGCCCCATCGGGGGTTCGGCGCACGTGCGGAGGGAGGGGCCGCGCCGTGGGGCCCGGCACGTACCCGATCTCCGCAGCCGGGAATAGCTCTCGGCCCGGCCCGGCTCGTCGCGACGGCCCGTCAATGAAAGCGGGCGCGCGCCCCCGCCCCCGCCCGCCGGAGTCAATGAAGCGGGGCAACCGGAGGCCCCGCGCTGCGGGCGGTGGCGACGGCCGCCGCCCAAAAAGAAAAACAGCTTCCATATGCAGCGGCATAATGGTAGAAGAAAATAACCCACTTTGAAACCGATCGTCTGGTAGTGCTGCATAAACGTTTGCAAGTCATCCCCTGCTTCTCGTGTGTCCCATCGTTGTCGACGGCCACCCGTGTATTCATTCAAAGTCCCATTTCGAGTGCTAACTTCGAGTGCTTCGAGTGCTAACAATGATCCTCTGATGCGACGGTGATCACCACATGACTGTTTTTCACTCGAGTTGCTCTGAGTGTTCTGAATGATGAGAGAACCCGCTTGTGTCACCCTTGCCATACAGTTGTTTTTTTCTGCAGGGGTGAGAGACGAAGTAGCTCCGCGTCTGCGAGCGTAGCGTGCGCCGAGGAAGTGGGTCGCCGCGGGCCGGAGGCAGCCACGGGGTGCCGGTGAGACGGGGCGGCTGGGTGGGGCGGGGCGGAGTGCAGCACAGCGGGGGTGTGACATCGCAGCCCACAGGAATGCGGCGCGGCAAGGAGCGGGTCTGCGCCGGGGCGGGGGCGGCTGCGCCCGGATTCCACGCGGGCCATGCGCCCCCCCCCCTTCCTCCTCCCTCTCCATTCCCCGTCTGCGCGTGTTTGCGTCTGGGGCTCGTATCCATGACGCGGCGTTGACCGAATGTTGTGGGAGCAGGCGCAAATAAGGTCTCTTCTTTTTGTGGCTGGCGTTTTTTCTTGTTCCTCCGTGCGTCTTGTTTGCGTTCCCAGCCTGCAGGCTTCGCTGCCCACTACTTGACCGTTACGGAGAATTTTCACTTGGTCGGCGTAAGTGGGGAGGAAAGGTTTGACCCTCCGAGGAGGAGGTCGACGCTCGGGGTTAATACGCAGCCTTCATTGGGGGCTGTCTGGACGAAATTCTAGTCGCAGTCCTCGGCGGCCTCATGTCCAAGGGTCGCGGTGGAACGTCCGTGGATGGAGAAGTGATGATTGAAATTGAGAGGCGTGAAGTGGAGGGCACTGGAGATTCATTGTTCCGTGGACAGTGACGAGGTTCTCGGCTCAGAACCATAAATTAGTTGGATTTAAGTTAGGGTCTGGCGAAGTCGTTTCTGAAAACATCTAGTACATTCTTGCTTTTACACATAGTGTGCCAGAGTTGATGGCCTGCTCGTTCTGAGTTTACTAGTTTTAAACGTTCTGGCTCCAAGCAGGAGAACTTTTGTTAAAAGTTCATTATGCTTTGCAGAGTTTTTATAGATCTCTTTAATTTTTAAAGCTCGCGTTGGCAACATGTCATTCATCGCGAGGCTTCCTTGCTCCGTCTGGAAGCGTGTCGACCTTGGGGGCGGGGCTGTCTTGACGGGCCGTGAGCCCTCTTCGGACAGGAGGAGCGCGGTGGCCCAGCGCGGCGCCTCCGTGTCTCCCTGACACCAAAACGTCGGTCGCGGCGCCAGCGTTGACCCTTCGACCTCGCCCCCGCGCCGCGCCACGTCGCGTCGCGCCGCGCCGTCCCGGGCCAATTAGGCCTGGCCGCTTCCTTCCGGAGGCCCAGCGGCCGGCACCGCGCGGCGCAGCGCGGCGGTGAGTCAGCGCGCGCCAAGGCGATCGGCCGAGGTGACAGACGCGTCTCCGCCCACGCCACCCGCCTGCACAGGGACGGGACATGTCGACGAAGGAAATTGGAGATTAGCCTTTAGTTGCTCTGGTCTTCCAGCGCTGGGGTTCGGCTTCATTGCCCGACTTAACCGTGTGGGATTTGTAGTGGACAAAAAGGCTCTCGTCAGGTTTCCTCGTGGTTCGCCCGTTTTTTCGTTGTCTCACACGCCAGGTTTCTCAATTATCATTAACCTCATTATCCTATCGATATTTTGTACACATTAGATCACCAGCCATGTGACTCGATGATCTCAGTAGCTGCAAGGACGTTAAACCCTAATAGTAAGTAAAGTACCTTACCTTTGAGATAGTAAAAAATAAAATCCACAGATCTAAAATATATCGGAGAGTGACGTACACTTCCACACATTTTCATATCATTTAATTTTTAAGTGACTGCATCTAGCTTGTAAAAGAGTTTGTGGGCTGTAACTTAATCTAGCACTCCCACGCCGTGAAATGATTGTTTGCCTTAAAGTTCGCTGATACCATCAGAAGTAATGAGAGTCGGAACAAACTCAGGAAGTCGTTCCTCAAAGACAGAACCATCCGTCCTTCGTGCAGATGTTTGAAAAATAACTTTCATACAATTTTAAAAACCAACGAGTTTAAATGTGTTTAAAATAAACAAATTATAAACTCCTATCTACTTCCTTCAAGAAAGTATAGTTTTTTAAATAAATGCTGAGCATTTTCGGCACATTTCGCCCAGAATATTGAAACTAATGCTAGCAAACACAAGATTTTGTCATTTTGTGTGTGCAAAATAAATTGTGAACCAATTATAATTATTTGGAGATAAATTAGTTTACATCACTTTATCAAAACACTAATTCAGTGGATAAGCCGATGCGGCATGGTTAAGAAGCAAATAGAGCGTTAAAAAATGCAATTCAGTTGCAATTATACTCACATTCTCTGTTCATTTTAATTCACCAATTTGTCTGTATTTATGATGCCCACTTCGGTAGTGCGAAAGCGAGGTATTTTTTTCTATTTTTATTGAATTTACGAAACAATTGAATTTCCGTCGACACTAGTCCATCGCTGCAGAAAGGTATTCTTCTGTTTCGGTAACCAATACAGAGTTAATGGCGCTGTACCCTTTGATCAACACATCTCTTCGCTTCTTTTATCGCAGGACACCATCTGAAAGGATGTAAGCTTCGTTTCCGAATCCCTCCTTAGCAACGTAAACGCTGAACGGTGTGTGCGTGTATCTAAGCGGACGCCTCTGCTTAAAAAAATAAAATTAAAAAATTAAAAAAAGTGGAGAGAAAAAAACGGACAAAGGGCCCTCTTCAGGGGCAAGAGCACGGCACCTGCCGTGGAACTCGCGATCGTCGGCACCATCGCGTGCCTACCTGCCGCCCCTTGGCTCCTCGCGCTACCAATTAGCCGCTTCGCCGCCAGCCCGCGTCGTCCGCCCCGCCACGCCCCGCACCGCCCAGCCGCTGCGGTGCTCCCCCTCCCGCCCCGCCCCGCTCCACCACCGGCCCGGCCCCGCTGGTGCTCTGCCCCGCCTCCCCACACCGCCCGCGCCCGCTGTGCCTCTGCCCCGCCCCCCCACACCGCCGCGCCCGCCTGTGCTCTGCCCGCCCGCCCCCGCCCCGCCCCCGCCCGCCCCCGCCCCGCCCCGCCCCCGCCGTCCCCACACCCAGCAGCACCCGCCCCGTCTCGCCCGCGATCCACCCCACCCACCCTAACCGTCCTATCCTACCCGCCTATCCACCCTAACCGTCCTAGTCCGTTCTACACGCCTATGCGCCCACCCGGCCCCGTCCAAGCTAGTCCCGTCAGTTCTGGGCCCGGCTTGAGCGGCTCCGTCCACCCCGTGCCATCCGTTCCGCTCCGCGCGGCCCGCCTCATCCCGCGCGCTGCATATGCATGGGCCCCGGGCGCCGGCCCGTAGCGCGTCGGCGGCGCCTGCGGGATTCCCAGGGGGCGTCTCGCCTTAACGACCCCGCGGCCCGGAAGCCGCCGCCCGGCGAATGACCCCTCCGTGATTACATTCCCGCGCGTGACGAACAAGGGCGTCGGCGGAATTTCGTTAATGACCGTGCGGTGACAAAGTCCGCTGCTACCCGTTGTCGCCGGGTTTCGAAATTAGGGCCTATTGAAACTGGGTTTTCTGTATTTTTATGGCTCAAGGGCGACGGTGCGGTCATGCCCTGCTTACTAAGTACTTCAGAAGACCTCCCGTTAGGGATACTGTTACATGTTAATCGTTATGGCTGCTGGTGAAGACATTTTCAGGGAAACTGGAAGTTGATTGGATAATCTTGAGGTAATATTTGAAAGATGATTTAGATTTTTGTTGTTTGCAAGTTTATTTGATATTAAGTCTTTGTATATGACGCTGTATGTAATGAACTTGAACAATTTAAAATGAGACTTTTATGTTGGAAGATGTTTGGAATTTTTGTCACATGTGCAATCCTCCGTAAGAACGTTTCATTTAGTATTCGTAGATCGCCGGCGACCCATTGGCGATATATGGAGTTTTTTAACAACTGAGGAAGATCTTGCTCTGTTGCCTTTTCGATTTCCATGAACTTACAAATTATTACTCTGGTTTCTAGAAGCATGTAATTCATTAAACTCGACGAGTTGTTTTTGTTGTGTTTTTTTTCCTCCGTGGAAACCCCTAAAGCATTATACTTAATGATTCACAGAAGAGCATTACACGAATTTCTAGATTTGCCATGAAGTATTTTGAGGTAATGGAATATATGTATTCAATTTGCCCCACAAATTAAAATGATTCTTTCTAATCCCTAGAGTTGTGTGCTAGGAGCTTGGAAGAAAGACCTATTGGTTTGTTGCGTGCGTTGCTTCAGGTAAAGATAAAGGATGACCATAAAGGTTATCAGAAAGGTATTCAGTGCATGGTCGTTTGTAGATTACAATAAATGTAAGGAAATGATCGCTCTAAACTAATGGAAAACCCAATCATGAAACATTGGAGCATTACACGAAGTGACGATGTAATGTGTGATGTAAGTAATAGCATTTTAATAAGCTGATTTGGATGGGTAGATCATGCACCTATTCACTAGTAAACCATTTCTTTACATGACGTACCACACTTAAAAAAGTAATTACGTAGGCTGTGTAAATCTGCTCATTTTAAAATCCAAATGTAAACTAAAAATATTTTAACGTCGTACTGCTCTCATTATCGTGTAGCGTCTGGATTGTGTTCGTATATCATTATCTCCACATTTGCTGACTTAATAGGAAAGGAGGCTGGCGCGTCATTATTACTGAATACGAAACAACGCCGATTAGCGAGAGTGAAACCATACATAATGGCGTTAGACAACAGCGTTGCTCGGTGCAGATGAAAAAGCGCGTTTTCTCCTCGCGGTCGTTGCAGCGCAACCCCCTCGTCGAGGAACACGCAACGCGCGCGCGCGACGTGCTCTTGGCCCGCGCGAGGAGCGCGCTGCAACGGAGGTGGCGATAGCATCGCCTTCTCGCTTTCGCACCGCACCGCACCACACCGCACCGGGGCGGGGCGAAGGGGGTGCTTCGTCGCGGCTTGTTGCGGCCCAGGCGTGTGCGTCGGCCGTGACCTGAGTGTTGTACACTTTTATTTTTATTTTTTTTACTTAATGTGGGTGTTGATTATGGGGAAACATGCAGTTTAGTTGATTTCTTCAACTCCGCATTTATGTATTTTCGTTTTTGTTACTTTTTGTATACGAAACTATCCATCAGTTGATCGTTATCAAACAAAGAAAAAGTCGTCAGCAGGATTGCTGACGTAGTTTAAGGAAGCCGCTTTAAAGAACGTTTTACGAGAATGTCAGATAAAGATTAATCCGATTGGACTTCATTTCGTCACAATTTGATAACAGATTTCTTTCAATTATTTGCATCGTTTAGAGTAGTCTCTAGAGCGTTTTTACTTCGTCAGGAATGACAAGGTTCTATTTGTCACAGAGAAAATTTTACAGGGATTAGGGAAACATGGAGATGCCGAATATTGATTGGCAAACTCCTACACCATTTTATTTACAGAAGATTTTCTACAAGATTGTTGTAATGGTGTCTGTTATTATGTTGTAATTCTGACAATAGAGGGTTCGAACATGACATCATGGCCGCTGTTCTGCATCCACTCTGAACGCGAGGACCTAGGGTTCGAGTCCAGATAGTGGCGGATTTTCGTCACGAAACAGGTCGGTTGAATACAGTCACTGTGTGTAGGATAAGTCTAGTGACCGGCTGCTCTGATCGGTAGTGTTCCGTTGTGGTCTCCGACCAACCCAGGCGAATGTTAGAACAGAACCTCAACAAACCCGCTATCTTTTCATCCCCTTCCTTGTCGTAAACTCATCCCGTACTTACACACACACACACACTTCTTCTAACATACGCTACACTACCGTATATGTCAGGAGAATAGTCGGGAGCTTAGGGCTCGTCCCGGCAGGGGCGGTGCCCTGCTGGAAGAGGTACCTGTAGGTGGAATCCCACACATGTCATCCAGCGGGGGACGAACACCAACTTCCGCAATAAAATATTCAAAACGTTATCGGGACAAGTGACAACAGCAGTTGGCGTCCTCTGAAACATCAACCAATCGAACATGCCAAAACACTTTTTCCGTCAGAACGTTTTCATTTCGAGGCTGCGACTTGTGAGCCTTAAAAAGCGAGAAGGCGGTATAAAGTGTGTGTCTGAAAGTTATTCAGCATTTTTATAGCTTTCCTTTAAATGAAAGTAAAATAGTAAAGATTTTGAAATATTATTTGAAGTGTGAAAAGTAATTAACTTGTTTCAGTAGAATCTGCCAGTAAGAATATATATCCATTAATCGTTGAAATCTGTGTTGAGAAGATAGTTGGTAAGATTTGTTTTTACACCTCAGGTGCGACATTGTGTAGAGCGTACATGAAGAACCTTCGTCCACCCTCGCGAAGGCGGCGAGTTGCTCGGCGTGTCGCGTGGGCCGCGTCGGCCGCGCCCACGCACGAGGCGTAACAACGGCGCAACAGGTCGCACTTCGCCTGCCCTCGCCGTTTCTCACTTGGGCCGCGCGACGGCCCGGGGCGCTTTCCTGTCGTCGCCGCAACCAGGAGTGTCTGTCACCCCCCCCCCCAAAAACCCCCACCCCACCCCCACCCCCGCATCGCCCCTCCTCTGCCGCCGCCCTCAGCGGCGCCTCGCTCTGCACCGTCACCGTCCCCGCTCCCGCCTGCTACCGTGCATGCCCCCGCCGTCGTCCTTTGCACCTCCCGCGACCGCCCCCCCGCCGCCTCGCTGCCACGTAGTGAGCTTCGACAGTCTTTCTCAACGCTTCTGCACGACGGGTGTCATCAGGAGCGCTCTCGAAGCGAACTCCCTCGCCCTCGCCCTCCCCCCCCCACGCCGCTTTCTTCTGCTAATTAATCTCAGACCTTTTTCAACCACTAGGGCAAAACACTGCCAAGACTGCCGAGAGTCGCGTGGGACTGCTTTGGAGTCCTTTGTTGACGCACAGAAATCACTGTTGCTCTACGTCGGCTCTCTCTTTCTAGCTCGCCGCTGTATTGTTTACGAACTTTTGATCTGTCTTACAATTCTCATGCTGAAACTAAACTGGAACTTCGAGCTAGACGTCTACGAAGGCAAAAGTCGTGTTCGTACGTTCTAGACAATTTTTGTTCGAATTGTCACAAGCCTCTGCCAGGGACTCTGCTAGTAAACAAATGCAATGCACCGTTGGAGTAAAAATATCTTGTACTGATAAAGGTAATTAACGTTAATTATATGTTTAAATGTAAGTTTAAAATAGCTCAATAATAATAATAATAATAATAATAATAATAATAATGTGGAAAGGCGCAAGTCGCAATTACAATTGTACTTTACCAGAACACGTGTGCCACTGATATTTTTATTACTAATATACAAATGATCTATGTTTCTCGCATTTCTTTAAAATGTATTTATCACTATTTTGTTGTGCCCCTGCTCTGAGGGGAATTCTGTTATTGCTCAGAAACCGCCGTCCTTCATGGGGTTTTCTTTTCAAAGATTCGTTGCGGCCTGCAACAATTACACGTGACGTTTGTCGCTCGTTCCACGTCGCTGCGCGTGAAGAACAGTCTGGCTGCGGCGTCCGCGCCGCGCTCGTCAAGCTCTCGTCCGCGAGCGGCGCGTGCGACATGGAAAGAGCGCGCGTGACGGCGGCGTTTTCCGCCTCGGCGCCCGCCGCCCCTCCCGCTGTTTGCTCTGCGGGGCACGCGCGGCGCGTGGCGCGGGACGCAGGGCGCGCACCCTCCGGAACCTCGGCACTTTCTTTCGCGTGCCGCACCGCGAAGCGTCGCGTCGCGTCGCGCCAGCCCGCTTAATTTAGTGCGAAGCGAGTGCACGGTGGGACAATCCGTGTTGGAGGTGACTCCTCCGACAACTGGTCTCGTCTTGCCTGAGAGGCAGAGCAGTGGTTTAATGACCAGTGCTGCACGACACTGCCTTTGGCAATGGTCTAGTTTTGTTTTCGGAAATATCGTGAAACAGTTTTGCTGTCGATTTAGGTTAAGCCACGTACTGTCATGTGTAGTGTTTTAAAACGCATTGATCTCGGAGCAGGTCTGGGTCTGTCCTAGGAACTTTCTGAAGTGGTTTCCTGATGAATGGCAGGGTTGAATTGTGTTGGATAAAATACTAGAACATTCTATCTATCAGTATAATAGTGATCGAAAGCCAAGTATTGTCACTGACGTGAAAACAAACCGAAGTATTTAGTATTTATGATGGCCGTATCGCACATGGTGTCTGATAAAACATAAAAAAATGTTTTTTAATGATAAATAAAATAAGGGTTTTGCTGTTTGTGTGTGACAATAAAAACGAATATATTGACTTGAAAATGTCAAGTAACACTTCATGTTAATAATACATGTCAATAAATTGTCGTGTCGATACATGTCAATCAATATATTATTCAAGGAAATGTTAGTTGAAGCGATAAGTGGGAATATTAGAAAACAGTGGCATTTGTTGCAAAGTGCTACATCGGAAGGATTTAAATAATGAAACCGAGATGATTGGCTGAAGCGTAGCGTAGCGTGTTGCCTGCGGTGAGCGCGCGCGTAGGCGGGCGCGGCAGCCGGCCTAGTGGGCGCGCGCGAGTGGCTGCCTACGCGCCAGGGGCGCTGGCTATGGCGCTGGCGCTGCCTCGACCTCGGCCCGCGCGGCGGACCTCGTTCTGCTCCCGCCGCCCGCGATGCGCCGACGCGCTTCATGAGCTCTAATGGACTGTTTATCCATTCCTTGTTAACCCCGCGTGCGCGTGTTGATGTTGGGAGCGTAGACGCGTGCACGCCGCTTCAAGCCGATGTGAGGGTCTTGAGGGAGACGAGTCGAGCAAGTTTGATGATCATGTGACGTACTTCACCCGAAAGGTGGCGTGAAATTGTTTCTTCAATAAATTAATGAACTCATTTCTTTGAAACAAAATAGACAATTAATTTGCATTCATTCTCAAGAGGTGAGAGTCTATGCATACAACACGGATCTCAACATGGAGGTCTGTATTGAACTTAATAATTTTGTCGATTTTGAGCTTAAACTACTGATGCTCACTCTTGGCATCCAAAACACGCAACTCACAAGTTTTATGTAATATCTTTTCACAACTTATAAATAATGTTTTACGGTACGAAAGTACCGTAATATTTTACGTATCGTAATATTTTATTTAAAAGTTTCCGTAAACCCTCGCCGTCGTCCAACTCTACGAAATCAAGTCAATCTCTTCAGCAAACTTGAATTCTTTCGTTGCATCGAATAACTATGGAACTTTGCAAAACACGACAAAGCTTTTTGACAAGCACAAAAAGATTGATTTACCGTTTACTCTCCGTGCCATGTGGAGGGGGGCGGGAACTATTAAGATTAAGACATCCTCCTCCGTGCCCTGCCTGGCGATTTGTCTGCCGAGTCGCGTCGCGCGGCCTGACGCAACGCCTGGCGAGAGCTCAGCGGGGCTCGATCGCGGCCCCTCGCTGATTTGTGGGGCGGGCGGCCGCGTCGCCTACGCGCGCCCACAAGCGCGCGGTTGCGGCAACCGCGGGGTGTTTTTGCCGATCCGCGGGCCGCGCCGAACGTAACTCATTGGGCGTCGAATCGCTTTTGACGTCACGCTTTTGGGAGCGGTCCGTGCGAAATACGCCGTTTTTTTTCCCTCGTGTTTCGCGCTTCCCCGTGCCTCCGTGTTTCAAAGAAGTGTTGGAATGGGAATGAGTTATTTCATACGATACGATTCGATGTACAGAATTAAATGAAATTCTGAGAGGGAAAGTTTGCGTGCAAAGAATGGTAAGCAAAAGAGTGATTTAAAAGAGACGGGAAAGCAAAACATGTTTTGCTATTGAACTCTATCTGCGAGTGAGTTGTCGTCCTTCATAAAGGTTTCCATCAATAATAGTCTTCTTAATTTTTGAGATGGAATGCCTTTATAGAATATTGGGAATTTGCTGCTAAATTCTAAATTGTTAAGTAATTATTGACTACAATATTTTTCATGTAAATCTCTTATGATATTATATGACGTTAGCGAAAGGAAGTTTTAAAGGAGTTCACAAAATTGTTTCTTTTTTATTTAGAACTAGTAATTCGTGGAAACGAAGAAAATGAGGCTACAAAAAGAAGAATTGAGATACGTAGAATGAGGTTCCTCAGTGAAGATAAGGTTTCCCGTTTCCATCGATGACGCAGTAGAATAATCCGCGCACAATGAGAAAACCCGCCTGTCGCCGCCAGCTCAGAGCCTCGACCCGCGGCTGATCGGGGTTATCGGCGCGGCCGAGAAGGCCGATGCGGCAGGCTGGGGCTTAGCGCGACGCATCTCAATCTGACGGCGGCGCGCGCCATCGCGGTATCTCTGGCAATCTGACAGACGCGGCAAGAGGGCGGCCGGGCAGGCGCTTTCTCCGCGAAAACTCCACGAATCCCCGGGCAGCCCACGCGACGAGCCGCGCCGCGCCGTGGCATTGGGCCGGGTGAAGGCCCTTGGGGCGCTCCACATCGGGAGGGCGGCGGGCGGAGGGCGCGTGCCCGGGTCCCTCAGATGTGGCGGTGGGCGGTTGATGGCGTTGCAACACGGCTTGACCCGAAATTCGGACGAGAGCGTGCAACGAACGTTTCGAGTCAACAGCAAAGCAGATCTTGTGTATGGTTGTTTTCGTCGCTATTTGTTGCACAGGGTTTGACTTTCATGGTAATATCTTTATCAAACGTAAGTAGATTGTGATTCAACAATTCCTTCTCAATCATCCTCGACCATTAAATTCTACTTTCATGTTCATCTCAACCAGTTCGCTGCAATCTCTCTTTAATCCTCTACCATGGAACGTTTTTGTCTTCGTTCTGCTTTCATTGTCCGTAGGGGTTGTTTAAGAATTTGTTGGTGTGTTTTGACATTCTCCTGACGTGGCAGGACCTGTAAATTAATTATTTAACTTACACTTATCTTTATCTCTGTGTTAATTATCATAATAATGCTGATCATAATGCATGTTTATATTGGTAGTGTTTTTGTATTCCTCCAGCCTCACAAAAGGCAAATTTGACATTACAGATTCATTCAATTTCATTCTTTTAACTTCATTTCGGCGCTGAGGGCGATGCAGTCTATTGAAAGAGCGGTCTATTACATTGCGTAGGTCGATAAATTGAATTGGAGGGGAAGACACCACGTTACTCCGTGCTACAATCATGACTTTGTTACCGTACATTGCTGTCAAGTTAGCAAAGGATTAATAACGTTTATTTCTTTAAAACATGGTGACGAAATCCAGAGTGACAAAAGAAGAATAAAGTTATGATACCAAAGCAAGCTTGAGACATTTAGTGTGAGAACTAGTTCATTTCATTTCGAAATGTTTTACAAGAAAAAAAGAAATAACAACAAAGAAACAAAACACACATTCAATATTATTAGGAACGGATATGTTCTCGAGGTATCTTTTCTGGAGGTAAAGAAAGATCTCCTAAAAGGAGCGGTCATGATGTGAATCATTGTGGAGTAGTTAGAGAGGGCTAAGAAAGGGGGGGGGTAGCTGAGATCTCTAAGGCAGTAGGGTCGTGGCGATGTCGGATCGAAGGATCGCGACTTCAAATCCCGCCTCGTGCATGGATGTATTTGTGTTCGTCCCTTCACCCATCATCCTCCTATCACTTTATTAAAGAAGTATTAATAATTCCTTGCTCAAATAGGAGACCCTTGTCCTTAATGGGATGTGCAGTTAATAGAAAAACAAAACAAAAGAAAAGAAAGCGAGGGTGGCAGCTGCGAGGCGGCGCGGCGCCGGCGGCGGGCGCGACCGTCTTGCACTCGACCGCCGCGCCGCGCCGCGCCGCCCCATGCCGGGGCGCCGAGGTCAATGTCGCAAGTGCGCGGCGCGGCCTCCGTTCGCGTGCGGCGGCCCGCGACCGCGCCGAGATGCACCCGCCGCCCGGCACGCCCCAATTAGCCTCGCGATTGGGAACGACCGAAATCATTCACGCGTTGCTACACTTCGATTTTATTTTACGTGGCCGATGGTATTAGGTTATTGTTGCACCTCCTGCCGTATAGAATGAATGTTTTTAATTAATTCACTAAAGGGGCTCGTGGCTTCAGAGATGTGCTTACCACTGTTAAAATGATTCGTTTTATAATGCAGGATGTCTAACAATGATCTGATGCCATCGGCCGCTCTCAAAAATTGAAGTGTAGTGTAGTAGGTATGTTGGGTTTTTGATCATTAGTTTTGTATCACGCTCATTTGCCATTTACGTATGTAGGCCTTCGAGAGGAAAGGCAATAGATAATTATTAAAATGTGTTAAGAAAGTATAAAATCAAAGGGACCGTTCGAAGTACTAGCGGAATTTCAAATCATAACAGTCCGAGACCTGGATTTGATAATTTCCACATTAACTGTTATTTCACTGACAATCGCTTTCAATATTCCGTAGATCAATTAAGTGATGTTTGAAATATTACTTTTTAGGTCATGAAAAAGAATGTTCTGGCCAAGTGTCGCTAATAAAAACTATATATGTCTATTAAAAGTGTGTATATTCATACATAATTATGGGGAGGCGGAGGACGACCAAAGAGATTAAGAAGAGCTTTGAAATGGAATTAGTTTCACCAAGTATACTATATATTGTAACGTATTAGCCAGCGTGCCTCATGGCATCTATTTGGGGACGCTTGGGAGCGGATTAGCCTAGCCACAGGAAGTAGGGTTTTTCCGTAAAGGGAAGAACGCGGAAACGGGAGACACAAGGCTTTGGGAGTTTCCGGCTTATAGAAGCTTTTCACTGTTATAACAAGCGAGGGGGTGGCGTGACGTAGGAGGTCACGTGGGCCTCGCCTATATAACAGAGTGTACAGAGCCAGTGGGTGGGTTCTGGAGACAGTGGGAGAACCTCGTGCGTGTGCACAAAACTTGACGCCACGACGGTGCATATGCAAGCCAGGCTCGCGAGGCTGGAGTCACTAGTTGACGAAGCCTGCGGACTTTATGTCCTTGGGTGACTGCGGTCACAGGGGAGCGATGCTGTGTGCGTGCTCCGAGGTGAAGAGTGGTTGAGTGCCACGATTCACGCCGATTCTCAATCGGATAAGATCGCTCCTGCGATCGAGGCAAACCAGCCGTTGGTGCGCCAGAACGGACTTCGTGTCCCAGCGTGACATCCGGTCACGGAAGCTAGGCTTTGTGCGCGCTTCAAAAGTAGGAGTGGCGAATGCCACAATCAAAACCATCTTCAATCGGGTTAGGATCGCTTCCGCGATCAGGGGATAGTAGGTCTATCAGAGCTAGGGTGTAAGTAAGATATTAAGTGTATATATTTGTTTTGTTTTCTTTGTTAATAAATATATTGTTATACGAAAGCTCTGTGTCTGTGGTCGCTGTGAGTATCCATGACGTCACAATATTCGTACATAAAGAGGAGTAGATCTTCCAGTGGTTTGATGGGAACGACAAAACAAGTCTTATCGAGATTAACACGAGTATTAAACATGAATTATTGGTATTGGTAATGGAGCATACAATTAAGTTGCTAAATTATCAACTTCATTTTCGTTTAGTCGTGGCCATCCCCAGCAATGCCTGGGCGTTTTACAAATAAAGTCAGTCGCGTAATTTGAATCGTCCTGCAGATGTAAAATGGCGGTGTTGTCGTGAGCACTACTGAGGTAGCGAGGGTTTGACTTCCCCAGGCTCGTGACGGGGTTCGTCCACGCGGCCGTGGCAAGAGGCGCGCGGCAGCTGGCAGGTGCCGGGAATTAACAGGCGGGAGGGGGGGGGGTGCGGGCTGTCACGCGGCCGCAGCGTGCGTCGTCTTGTTAAGGTGCGCGCTCTCTGTGGCTGTGCGTTGGTTGGCGAGAACTCCACTTCATGCATAAGTGTTTTTGTTTTTTGTTTTTCCTTTCGCCTTACAAATGTTCTTGAAGTGCGCTGAAATAGTAACAGTCTACCTTCTCGAATTTGTCGCGTAAACTGCTTGTAATATAATCTTCGCATTGGATTTAATTTTGTTTAACATGTATTTGTAACAAATGAATCGTCACTCCAGGAAGGGAATTTTGTATCGGATGTTTTCTACATTCTTAAATACTAATTTCGAGGTAAATTAGTTTATTCATCGACTTACACGGCCTGTTAGGTCTTTCAAGGTTTTGATGCATCCATAATCCGTACAAGGTTGATAACATACGACTTTGTTACACATTTTTAGTTTACATTTAAATATTAACTCATTACATAGGTGTGGCGAGCGGAAATAGGGTTCTTTAATTTCTAAACGAACTCTTCGAATCTATTTCTTAACACTTGGTTCTGATAACTGCTTTTTTTTTTTTTTTGCTTTATTATGGAAGTCTTGTTAAATCTTCAGAATGACGAAATTTAATTCTTAGAGATAGAAATGGAAGTTGGATTAAATCTTGGGTTTCTGGACTACGTGGTAAGTTTGTGTAGACGGGTGGAGGGTTGGGTCTATTTATTGTTTTTTGTAACTGTAAAGAGTTCTTTTGGAAATTGCTCGGTGCGGAAGAAGCAAGCTGCATTTACTGACCAGAGTTGGAATTTATTTTGTTTAATTTGCAATTTATTCCGATTGCTGTTTGACGAACCTCCTAAAATTTGGCAGTCTTAGATTAGTGAGTGCCTTGTGTTTTTAAAGCTGGGATGAGAATGGACCCGCCTTCTTGCCGGTTCTTAAGATACTTTTTGGTCGGTATTTGTCACATGATTAGATAAGTTAAAAGCTTTTTTATTTTTTTCTGAGAATTGAAGTTTATCTTAAAAATAATTTTAGGTGGATACGTGACTTCCAGTGAGAACGTGATTATAGTTTATCGTTAACGATACTGCGATTTGCTCAGCAAGGTGTTTTCGCTAGCATTCGATAAGATTTGACTTTATTGCGTTTAAGTGCGATCGAAGGCGCATGTTTGAGATGCAGTTCATTCTAGCGATGTAGCGTGGATCTTCAATATTTCAATTCGGTTTGTGGAAAATTCATATCGAATGGATATACGTAGAGCTTAATGCGCGGTAAATTCTGTTAATTGTAAACTTGTAGTGTCCTTGTAGGGTGAACCTGTCTCGGCAATTTTAACTTTTGTGTGTAGGGGTTCATTCCAATTGTTGCCACTTTGTGTTCTGCCGTAAAGAACTGTTCCCCCCCCCCTCTGTCGTAAAACCCAAATTCAGCAGTGAAGGAAAACGTTTTGCGTTTTAAGATTATCAGGAGAGAGTACAAAGATGGTTTAATTTTTTATAATTGTTTTCTAACTGTTTGACCTTTACCTTACAATAGTGTTATAGGCGAATGAGGTTTTGTGTGGAATAGGAGTAATAAACACAACGTTCAATGTAAGCAAAACTGGGAACAAGAAGTTTGCATGTGTAATTGACCCTGTATTCCATTAATTCGTGGTTTAAAAAAGTTGTATTCCGATTAAGAATGACGGATCTGTTCTCTCGCTAGTGTGAATTATTCTGTTGGCGTGTTGTCAATGAATGGCCGTGGCATTAGAATTGATAGATCGAAATTGTTTCAAATCTTATTCATGTTTTGATGTTAGCTTTAATGTTACGTTCCTTCTGCTTGCGTTAATATGACTATGATTGCGTGTGTTAAAATGACTTCATAAATATTCATCTTCGTAAACTCGCAACTTCAAGAAACTATCCAGTACAAAATTGACTTTATATACGTACAGAGCAGGTTCATTAGGTTTAAAGATGCATAAAGTCTGAATGATACCGATAGTAAATGTATTGTTCGCCTGGAATGAATACAACAATGAATAATATATAGCTATGAATTCCTTACAAACCAGCGTTGAACTGTTAGCAGTCACGTCAACTGTCGAAGATTTCTCTCTAATTAGTCGAGGTCCAGAAGAAAGAACGCGTCGGCCTGTGGTTTCTGGCTGCGGCAGCGGCCCGCAGTGGAGACCCCGATGCGGCGGCGCGGCGCAGGCTGCTTGTGCCGGAGTGGGCGAGCGGGCCGGGCCCGGCCGGGGCGGCGCGTGGGCCGCAGGTGGCCGGCGCGGCGCGGCGCGGCGGCGGGGCGTGATTCATGCGGGTCTGCGGCGCGAGGTGGCGGCCGGCGGCGCGGGCCGGGCCCGCTGCCATGAATGGCTGGGCGGGCAAACGGGCGGACGGCAGGCAGGCCGGTCTGGCTGCTCCGCTCCGCTCCGCTCGTGCGCCCGCCATGTGGAGCAGCCTCCGCACGCGCACGCCTCCTCGCTCGCGCTCGTGCTGTCGTCAGGGGCGACGTGGCCTTGGCCGCTAGGGGGCGGGCCGCAGGGTGCTCTTGCCGCACGATCTCCCCGAGGTGCTTGATCGCTCGACGCTGCCATGGTTCTTTTTTATTCGAGTTCCGGAGTGATGACGACGACTCCTCTCGAGCCAATAAAGATCAATTACTTTTCTATATAGTCTTATTCTAACGTATAGAACGTGCATTCATTGAAGTAGATTTGTGCATCTTTCAAAATGCATTTTTCATTTGTCGTAGTTTTATCGAAATCTCAATATTATTTTGTTGTTATATAATTTGCGAAATGCCGTAAGAATTGCTTGCATTTGTAAATGGACAGTTTGATTTATAAATATTTGAATCACATTCAGTAGTCATCAAATTGTCTGCGTTAAATGGCCATTAAAAGTGCCAGAACCTTCGTCTGAGAAGATGTAATATATTTCATTCACTTCTTGTGTTATAATTGTAATATGTGTATCGTTGCTACATTTACAGCTAATGTGTTTGCTAGATACTGCGTGGACAGTCATAGCACGTTCGAAAATCTTCAATGTAAAATTGATGAATGGGTTAGCAAAGAAGAAACTTGGTATGCTTGAGCGCAAAGGTAGAGCTAAGAAAAGGAAGGGGAGGAGAAAATTGCTTTTCGAATGGCGTACTATAAAAACCTATTTTTTGAAAATATCGGCTTTTGTTCCCCACCGAACACATTTTAAAATTAGCCAGTCTTTTGTTTTATCTTCCTCTCGTAAGAAAGTTTACCAAATGAGTTAGCTAACAGGTAATAAAACAAAGTTCAGAAAAATCCAACTGTTGAAAGTACAACAATTTACTTATTCAAATTTCCCATTAGTTTTCCATTCTTCGTTAACTTTCTTTTTCTCGCTGAAGTATTGGTATTCCACTGCAGGAGCCCACGGTTTCACTCGTTAGTAATGTTTTTTCTCGCCAGGAAATCGTTATTCTCTTCTCATGGCATCTTCAGCGCGCCTCCCCTTCCGAGATTCATTACACTGTGGGCGGTGGCTGCAAATCCAAATGACGGTCGTAGGCGAGAAAGATCAATAACCAATGTCTTCTAATCAGATTTTGTAAAATAATGCAGCTGTTTAAGAAAGATTATGAAAGTAGAATTATTGCAATAAAATTGAAAAACAGTCCTAGAATAGTAAGATAAGCGGAGGAGTAGGTCAGTGATGGGAAGTGAACTACATCCAGGATATGAAATGAAAACTCGAGATAGAAAAGAAATTGGGGGATTAAAAACTTGTTACAAGCGTCCTAGTTATTCCACGAGTACATTCGGCTTTATTGAGCTAAAATAGGGGGTAAAATGTGAAGTGTTATTGAGGTGGAATGTATACAAATAAGAGGCTACCGCTGGAAAGGAAACTTTAGGGGTGACATGAAAACGTGCGCGCGCGCGCAGAGCGGAAGGTAGAGAGAAGGAAGGAAGGAAAGGAAAAGGAACGAGGAGGACGCCGCGTGGCGTCACGTCACGGCATTGGCTCGTCGGGGCGCGGGAGTCGCGCGCGGTCGGCGCCCGGGCCTTCGCCGCCCCTGCCCCCGCCCCCGTGGGAGCGCGGCCGCGCGCTCCGCCTCCCACCGCCAGGTGCCTTTTTTTTTCTTGCGTGGCGCGGCTCCACGGTGTGCGTCGTCGTTATGAAACGGAATTGTTTCCGCGGCGCCAGGTGCGAACGCCCGCTCCGGGACGGCGCCTGCTCTTGACTCCTCTTTTCCTCTCCCCGCCCCCCGCTCCCGCGCTACCAGCCTTGGCCCCCTTGACCGAGCAGCAGCGTAATTCTCCTCACAAGCGCCATCGCACTGGCGGTGTCAACGAAACGCTAATGGAAACTCTCGCTTGACTCCGATGACCCTGATTGAATTCGGCCTTGGCGGCTTGCGGCGGGCGCTCGCTTTGGTGGAATTAATTTACGCAGCTGTTGACGGAACCCATTTTTTCTTCGTGTTTACTTCGAAGATAATGGTAATGACGATGCTTTGTATTACTTGTAGTGGCCGTGAATGTTGTTTCCATCGGGTCATATTCCGCTGGAATATTAATTCCCTAGAATTTCGTCGCCGCTGTGCGTTAGCGAGCCGGCAAAACCGGTAAACACGTGTTTGAAGCGGTGAGAGTGGACTTTTAACTCTAAAATGTTACGTTGCGCAGTCTTCCTCGCTGCTTTACACGTTACGTGACTTTCGCTTGTTGATGCGCGGATGCGTGGTAATGTTGCACCACATCTTGTCAGCGAGCAGCGTTCTTTGTAATATTCGCGAAAGTGGAGATCAAAGGGAGGCGGAGGGTGTCGGTGGCGCCTAGGGGAGGGCCGTAGAGTGAACGAACAGCCGCGGCGCTTGCGACAAGGCGCTGGTCCTCCAAGCGCGCGCGCGCCAGCTTTGCACCCGGCGGGCTTGAAGCTGCCTCGCTCGGCGCCGAATGGATCTGACAGACTCGCCCGACTTGGGTTGACCGTCCCACGGGCACGGCCGATGTGCGAGGTTTTGCCACTGCGTGAGAAGCAGGTATACATCTTGCGACTGCTCGGATATGTTAAACGCTAGTGATATCTCGCCTGAGTAGAATCGTTGAAATCAATTCTCGGAGGGCGAGGGAACTATTTTAGGGAAAAAACAGATTTTCCTTGCGCATTTTATTTTTGGCCGCTTTCACTCAAAGTCAGAGGTTCGAAAAACGTTTGCCTTCTGACAGCATGTTGCGAAGTGTCTTTGTTTCTTATAGATGTTTAGCTGATACGGAGCATAAAACAGTCGTCCCTTGCACCTACGAATGTACTTTATAGCGCGAAGTCAAAATGTGAGTGCATTCCGCAGGAGCAGATTCAGAAAGTTCTGGGAGGACGGATAATTGCTGTTCGGACTCCCTTTCATATAAATATTTTTGAAACTGAAAAAAATGTTAGCTTGAAATAGAAGAAAAGTGTAGAAGTTCTCAGAGTTAATTGAGAGAATTTTTAAAAAACATGGATCAGGTGTAATATAGCACCGTACCTTCCTCCTCGAGACCTGCTAATGGACTTTGGCGAAATTCGAAACCACGATTCCAGCGCAGAGCGACCGTCGCCATAATCATCAGGACGTAGTGTTAGAACAAAAGTAGCCGACATTCGATTGTGAGGAAAACGATTGGTAGCAAAAGGAAATTATGAGCGTAGGACCGAGAACAACCGTAGTGGCTAGCGCTGGCTTTTCACCTCCGCGTGCCTCTCGGTCCTAGTGGGACACGACACGTGGATATAGTGGGTTCGCGGCACCTTTTCTGACTCTCATTCCACCGTTGTTCAACCCTCGTTCGAAGTACAAATCATATCGTCGAAATACGAATTCCGTGTTGAACCGCACGCGTTCAGTCCCGGAATCGTAAAAAAAAGACCCCGGGCATAAGCAAGTGCGTCTTCGCGGTGCGGGCGCTCGCGGCCTTCCGATTAGCGAGTCTCGCCAAGGTTTCCGCGCATTTGGAATTCGCGGCGCGGGCACGCGCGTTCGCCGGCCCCTTGACACGATTGGGCGGCCCGCGCCCGGGGCCCTCGCTGCGGATAGGTCCCGCCCGCTCGCCGTGAGGGCTGCCAGCGCCCGGAAAGGTTATCAGCGGCCGGGCCCCAAGGCGCCCGCCGAGCTGCCCAATGCTTCGCCGCGCGCTTTGCCAACGGATTGCGGCATTCCTTGCCTCGCGGTCGTCATTTGCATACTTCGTCGCTCGGAAGCCTGTAGTTAAACATAAGTAGTTTGTGAAAAGTATTATACGTTCCCTAAATTTAATTCATTTCTCTCTGTTATTTAAACTAATTTAAGACGTTTAATATCACTGAAAAATCTCTGAAGTCTTACCGTGGCCGCTACTAAACGTAGTTCTTCTGTTACAAAGTTTGGACTCTTCAGCTCATTTCTTCATAACTCTCCAGCCAGAAGTATCTTCCATGCCTCCGTTCTCTTTTAATTGCGCATTTGTTGCTTTTCGTATTCCTGTGAGCTGTCGCGTGCTCCTTGGAGTGCGGAGAGTGCTTGCGCCTGGCCCCTGCGTCTCCCCCAGTGGCCGTGGTGTAATCTCGGTCCGTGCAATGCCTCTCCCTGCGGCGAGCGCTAAACGCGGCGGCCCTTCGGCGTGCGTTTGCGAAACGCGTGCGCTAACGAGCGCGCACGGCCGGGGGCGCTTCGCGAGGCCGGCCACCCAGGGCGCGGCCAGTCGCCCCTGGCCGGTCCCGTCCCCTCGCGCCCCGCCCATCGCCCGACGCCCCCGCCCGTGACGCTGTCCGGACGGGACAGGAGGGGAGGGCTCGTTTAAGGCGGCACCAACGCCGCCGTTCAAGCACGTATCGCGTTTCTGTGCACTTTATTGGATGCAGTTCTGGGTGTGGAACAATAAGAGTGACGCTGTCGTGGAACCGTGCGCCGCGTAGTGTGTAACATTAATGTAATCTCGGGACATTTACTACGTTCTTCGCTTTCTTTATAATCTAAAATCGTTCATGTTTGTTTCTTGGTTTTCAAATGTATTTTCTGTAAACAGTTATCGCGGGTTTTCTGATAACATTTTGCGATAGTGTAAGGCAGATACAGTGTAGTGAGTCAGTATTTCTCCTGAGACTAGAAAACTATGAACGAGCATTCATTAACATGGAAATTTATTTATTTATTCGCATTAAAAAAGTAACGACTTTATACAATGTCGAAAGATAAAATGAAGGGGACATTAGTGCATATTCGCTTGACAGTCCCATAGTAAAATAGGGCTCTGATATTTAGTTTAGATATTTCATGAGTTCAATATGAACCCATAACCATATCATATATATATATATATATATATATATATATATATATATATATATATATAAACGTAATTCTAACCTAGATTTTAAAACTTCGAGTCTGTGCTTTGAAAAAGGAGAAAGTGTACAAAACGTTAGTATGCTGTGCAATAAATATGCAGCCTGTTGAAAGAGCTTTTTTTTTCTTTCTCCTCTGGGTCGTCAACACCGCATTTCTCTTTTTCGCTGTCTCACAGCGACGAGTCATTTTCATGTCTCTGCGCTATAATTTTGTTTGATTAACCAATCATTTCCTTGTGCATAAAGTTGTGATTTGAGATCTACCATGCAATTTCCAAATTATTCACGGTTAATTTAGTATAAGAATGTGCAGTTTGTCACGTTCTTGTAGGCTTGACTTCTGCTGTACAGTTGTGGCTTTTTGGTGAACGTACGGTTTTATTGGTAGTATCTATTTCCATTAACCAATTAAGGAATTTCGATCGTTGGCATAGAACGTCTTTCTTAACTATACTGATAGCACCACCTGTAATTGGCGCATTGTTGAATTGTGCGGTTAATTTTTGGAAACCGAGAAGCGAAAATTCAGTAAGCAGGTTATGATGTGCGGTATGTGTGGAACGGTCGTGTTTCTCTCGCTTTCTGACGGTCTGACAGGAACGTGTGGCCAGCATACTATTTCTGGGCGTAAGATAGACGTGGAATCCTTCAGAGATGATGATCTCTCCCATAGTGCGAGTCCCTAAAACTTCTTTTGAGATTAATATTGCTTGATCGTGACTTGTATTGTGCGCTAAAAGCGCAGACTATTAGAATTTCGTATTCTGATAAATTGACTTCAAGTTAAAGCATGGCAGTATGTAAACGGCAATGACTTGTTTCGTTGGTGAACTGGTTTGCGTTAGAAATTGAGAAGAGAATGGATGGAAGGAAGGTAATTTGGCACAGCAGGGACATCGACAAGTCGCGTTGTCCAGCGAGCTTCTTGACGGGTGCGGGTGCATTTTCTCGGTAGCGTGACGCACGTAGGCTGGACCGAGGTGTTTGTCACGCAGAGGAACGGATGCACCATGCGTAATCCGTGCGTGCACTTGCACCACTCAACACGCCGCATCCTGTGCGCCTCAGCTGCTTTTTTCCTCCTCGGAAGAACGTATGGGCTGTCGCCCACCACCACCCGCCCACCACCACCATCACCAACACCAACATCACCAACACCAGCATCACCCGCCCACCACCAACACCACAAACACCAACACCAGCATCACCCG
>BOPP01000130.1:1163399-1199218 GCA_017312745.1 Gryllus bimaculatus
CCCACCACCAACACCAGCATCACCCGCCCACCACCAACACCACAAACACCAGCACCACCCGCCCACCACCAACACCAGCACCACCCGCCCACCACCAACACCAGCAGCACCACCCCAAACATATCCCAATTGCTTCCCGTTCCGTTTTCCTGAGTGATGATTGATTTAATTCTATGTTCACCGTAATCTTCTGAGTATTATTGGTCCACTTCTATCACGAGCATCTTATTCAGCTGACTTAGCTCACACAATTCCGAAGATTGTAATGTTCTCGTGTGTTCGAGGTTTTCTCTGGGCCGAAACCAGATCACCTATTTGCGCTTCTAATGAATGGAAACTTAAGAAAATATTTTTCTCCTTCCGCAACACCGAATGAACGAAACAGGGTGCAGTCGGGCTATGCCTTCTCAGGTAATGAAAAGCCATTGAAGAATAATTGGAATGCGGGGGTGAGGGGAAAAGATGCAGTCGGTTGATGCCAATGTCGACACCCATCGCCAAGCGCTGTAAGTCATGGGAACAGGGCGTGGGCATGGGCAGCATCGCAACGCCCCCCTTCCCTCCGCACTCACCGCGTTGCGACGCTCGCTACACTGCCAAGTAATCGCTTCTAATGGTTGGGAACGGCGGCAAGCGCTCAGGACAGCGTGATGCGCTTGGTTTTCACGATATTCCGGCGTACGCTGCGTGGAAAAATGGTTGCGTAGTGGACACATCTGGAACCCACCTAAATGCTGGACTCAGATTTATTTCATGATGGAATTGAATGAAATGGAATGGAGTTGACGCTCCAGTAGCGTACGTTAGAGTGCGAATGCGTAATACGTTCGGTGACGTTTTTCGCATTTACGGAGTAAAATTAGCACTAAATACGAATGGAAAACTTATTCGTGGCGAAATGATAACAAATTGAAGCTGTGGGATGGTTGTAACAAGAAAGCTAGAAAAATGGCGCGTCTCTCTTACGTAGACCGCTGTTTAGTTACCTCTTAGTAGTTAGGCACCCGACTATTCAATGGAGAGAAATTTAATGGCAAATGAAGACGAAAACCGTAAATTTCACTTTTAGGTTCCGAGGATGAAGAAGAAAAAAAGACAAAATATAAATATATCTCTGTTAAGTGGTGGGAGCTGTTTCAAATCTCCTAAGGGAAAAAAAACAGTGTGTAGGTGGCTGGCATCCCCAAGTCATTTTATTATGTTCAGGTTTCCCGCGCAAGGGACACGAAATCCAGGGAATTTCTCATATGCCTCGGGACGGGGCCGCGCGGCGCCGGTCGCCACCCGCGCAGTCTCCGCGTCCTTGTGAAATCCCGCGCGCGGGTGTTGTCAACATTCCTCGGATATCTGGCGGGAACGCCACGCTCGCGCACAATGCCGCGGCTGACGTCGCAAGGTCGCTCTCCAAGTTAAAGAGAAGAGGAAAGGGGAGGGGGGTCTTTGCCTCCAGCGATGAGTGTAGGTGGGGAAACGCTTGCGTCCAAAGTGTGTCGCATGTTGCGTTTTTTGTGTGAACGTGTGTTTTCTTGGGAAACGTACGAGACTAGCTCCAGGGGAAGTCCACTGTTCGCGGCTCCCACGGTACTTACTGTGCTGAAATTCAGAAATCACGATGTTAATCACTTGTTTTGGGTTTTTGTGTTCGCAGATTTACAGAGCGGTATTCACCAGTGATTTTGAACATTGTTGCAAAATAGTTATGTTATTTAGCTATATCAATATGTTTGAAATCTAATTCTAATTTAATTATGAAGAGTGTACCATAATAAAGTGCTAATCTTTATAGATTATTTTAGTGATTGATATAAATATGTCTTTCAGCAGGCTCTTGTGTTGTCAATCTAACAGACTTTGGAACATTTTGTGAAGTATAATGGGTAAAATGCTATCGATAATTTCCCAGAAATCATTTTGGAGATACGTGAAATGAAGGGGTTCTCGGAGAGATATCATTATTTCAAAGTTGAGAAAATGGAATTAAGGATGCCACCTTGTAGTGTAAACTTTTATGCATTGGAGCAGGGGGTTTTAATTTGTGCGTCGCTGTCATATGGTAGGGGTTATTAAAAATTATCATTAGATTTGATTTACTTTAATGTTTGTGTTATTTATGTCTACAAATTAATTTTGTTCTATCACATTATGTATTTTATAATGTATATGATTTATTTTACTAATTAATTATGGAATAATTTAA
This sequence comes from Gryllus bimaculatus, assembly GCA_017312745.1. Lineage (NCBI taxonomy): Eukaryota > Metazoa > Arthropoda > Insecta > Orthoptera > Gryllidae > Gryllus > Gryllus bimaculatus. The sequence continues at coordinate 1,165,597 of BOPP01000130.1, forward strand.
CCTGGTTAGTCCTTTACCAAAAGCCTATTGTATCACTTACTCATTTATGTCTTTAGTGGACCTATATTAACCCTATGTTAGAAACATTGTCGCCAGGGGAGCCGCGGGAAGTTTCGTTCAGGTCAATAGAGCCGTGGATGTAAAAGGTTTGAAAACCCTTACATTAAGAGGATAATAACCACTCGGCCCATAGTGCATTAGTCCCAAAGGAAACGAGTGAAGACAAATATGTGCTAGGATGGTGGACGTGTTTTTTCTCATATGATACAAATTGTATTTTTGGGCAAATGCTGTTTTTCCGAGAATTCCTTAAATTGTTCAATTGATTCCGATAGTAGTCTGATATCGAGGAGTGTACGTTGCGTGCGAAATGAATCCGAGCTCTTCTCGATGCCGAGCCGTCTTCCGCCGGGCGCTTCCTGTACGGGGAGGTGGAGTGGGGGGAGCAGGGCGGCCGTGGCAATTGCGCCTTCCACTCGCCCTCGCTCTATCTCGCATCTCCGCGGCGCGTCTTTATGGACAGATCGTAAATAACTGGGCTGCTTCGCGCCGACCTCGCCTTGCTTTGACTTGCCTCGCCCCGCACCGCCCCGCACCGCCCCCCGCAGAGCTGTGTCATCGTGTCAAGTTCATCTCGCCACGAGCGTCCGGCCGGCCGTTTGCCGTCTTGTGGCGAAGCTACAACTCTTGAGGCAAAGGCATCGGAATATTCCGACTCATATGCAGTTTCTCTTATTCGTTGCATAACGTCGCGTGGAAGTCCGTTGACGAATGTTTGACGGAATTCGTTTTCGCGGATCTTCAAGTTAATTCTTAGATTTTAAAAACGTTTCTGAATGCCCCAGGTCCATGTGTTTTAGAGTACATATACTTCAAACTTCTTAACCAATTACTGCCGATCACGCCATAAACGTATGGTGAAAACACTCTCAACTTACGTGGGATTCAAACCAGTAGTTGAAGCTCCTGCTCTTTGGAGGCCGTCAAGCACAAGGTACGGTGTGGGATCTTAAAAAAATAAGCAGACAGCCAACGATACTGTCCTGCACAACCAACTCCCCCGTGCGATATGTTTCTCTTCAGCGGCCGCGGCGTTGTATATTTTTTGGTTAATCGCGGCCGCGTCGTCTTCTATTGGCGTGACCGCGACTCCTAATGGCGGCCGCGCGCTTTTTATTGGCAGCGCTTCCAAATGAGGGGCGCCCGCCGCCGCCGCCCTTCCTTTCGCGGGCGTCTGCTGGCGCGGACTCCGCGGCGCGGGCGGGCGGGCGAGCCGACCGGAGCGCGCTGGGCCGGCTGCTTTGCGTCCCGACGCGTTTGCGTGCGTAGTTTAATGGAATCGCTGCCGTTGAAAACATGGGCGGATCCACGGGACGGCTAAGCGGGCTGCAGTCGCTCCTCTCCCCTAACACGGCGGATTTTCCAGGAATTTGTGATTTTCCTGATAATTAAACAAGAGTTAGCTTGGAATCATGTAAAGATAATGGAATAATACGGAATAAATGGTATGCTTTAATGAAATTGTGTTGCGTGGAAATAGAATTGGTTTAATCAGAATTCACAAATTGTTTATCGTATTCTTCCTTCCTCATCGTCTCACGTTTCCCCTCACTAACATCTTTTGTGAATCTGCGTGAAATTTAAAGGGGTCGACGTTTGATTGAAGTGTCGATTTAGTGTCACACAATTTTTAGAAAGGAGTTTTTTGTATTGGACGTGATTCATTCGCATTAGTATCTTTTGTTTTTCATATTCCAGAAGAAATAATAATAATAATAATAATAATAATAATAATAATATCAATTACTGCATTTTTGATAAGTTAAGTGAAGTTGATGTTATGTGTCGTTGAAACAATTTAAAACGTATTCACTTTGATTTATTCCCCTCTACTGTTAAAATACTTCCTGTCGCCGTAGATTGGTTTGAAATTGTGGCCTTTATGACAAGGAGTATAATTTTGTGTAAGATAATGCTCTCGTGTTAATACGAAACACTGTGGTTGGGAGGCAAATCCATTTTGGCGAGGCGCGAGTCATTAGCGTGGAGCGGGCCCCGCGTGGACACGTGCTGCGGCAGCCGCGGGCGCGCTGCGTGGGCGGGGGCCCCGCGCCGCGCGCTGCCTTAACCACAGGTTGCGTGCGAAGCAGGCCGCTCGCCCGCCCGCCCGCGGATCCGGTTGAAAAATGGCGCGCGCTGGATTCCCGCTCTTGGAGATCGCCGCTGCTGCGTTGGTGTGTCCCCTTTCGCCGCCGTCAGTCATCCTCGTGGTCTTTTGTTGTCCCTCTCCTTTGTCTCTTCAATGGGCACACTGGACTAGCCATTTCGGCACAAAGCGACGTGTATGCATGAACAATGTAAAGCGTTTCTAAGCAGCTTCTTGTAGTAATTAAGGAGAATGCATCTCACAGTAGCCATTCCGTTCCGCGAGTTTTAAGATTCAATTACCAAATGTTTTCATAATCTGGGAAGGCTCACTGATGTTCATTTTTCGGGACGCGTTTTTTAAATTGTTTTTGGTTTTTTCTTGCCTCATTTCGTTAGTTTCGTTGCTCATAACTAGAGCTATTTATATAAGCATAACTATTTGTTTCTCCACAGATAAAGAAAACTTGTCGTAGAATGTGTTTCATTTCTTGTAGACTATACCATTCTCGCGCCGGAGGAAGTGAAGGATGCACCAAGAAATATGGTGATTAACTTCGATGGCTCCCTTGTAAGCAGATTGGTTAACGTCGTTGGTCAGTTGCCAAAGCCATATTGCGCCTTAGCAGTTTGCGTAGTCATTTATCCTCTTCCCGTTGCGCTGTGACTCACGTTCTGCTAATTGAACGAGTCTGCTTCACGTGTTCTTTGGACTGGAGCGCGTGCGGCAATGTTCGTGTCTCCAGAGGAGGAATGTAGGGGACACGCGAGCTGATCATCCTCGCCGTTAACGGAGACGTCAAAGCCTAGACCAGGCCTGGGAACCTTCAGCAAATATTTGGTTTTTGATAATGATCTTTGAATTCTATGATCTTTGTATTAGATTTCTGGTAGGAAATTGGACATTCACCAATTACTCAGATATGTAGTGTTTTGAATGCTTTTGAACAGTTTAGTAAGTAACTAAAATAATTTCTTCTTCATTCACGAAACTTTGGTTTGGTTGATATCCTTTTACAAAATTTTCTTTATATTATCACATGTGTATGGATTTTGCCCCCGCGTATTGGTCAAACATTATTTTTTAAGCTGATCATTGTTCAGATAATACAATGGGCTTCAATATGGTTTCACTTTTAAGATGTGGGCGTGAGCTGATAGCGTTATCTGCAAGCTCATTTTTTCAACATTCTAAAAAGGGTTCCCTGTGGACTGTGGAAAGGTTGAAAACCATAGGTCAGCCTGACGCGTGCCCCTGTCCGCCGGCGCCTCTCTGGCCGACGTCAGCCACTCGTCCGCATTAGCGCGCGCTGGGCGCTAACGCGGTTATGATTGTTTCGTCGGTTGGGCGGACACGCGCTTGGCGGCCCCGCCCTTCCTGGTAGCGCTCCATTCCCTCTTTCCTCAGTTCGGTCACTCGCCAGCTCCAGGACTTCCTCTCCAGCTTCTCAGTGTTTAGGGTAATGAAGATGAGACATTATACTGGATCTGCTGCTCTAGATTCTCAATTGGCGACGCCGGGTAATTGTCGGCTGCGACGACGCTGTCTTGATTATTTGTAATTCTTGTATTAATTTGCATGTATTATTTTAATTTGCAAGTTTTACTTTTTAATATACATGAACCAACAAATCGCGTTTACATCACATTATTCGGTGCATGTAATTAAAGGAGAACGAGCTATTTTATGGGTCTGTTAATAAAATTGTAATCGCCACCACCAATGACATGTCTTACTTGCTCGATTTCAACATCTATATTATAAGCCATTATTTCGCGTCTCAACAATGTTTTTGTACAGTAAAAGTGCATTGATAGTCTTAGTTTTTGCTATTTAAGAACTTGCAAAGTCTTATTTTGGACATTGGTGAAATTTAGATCAAAGTATCTTCAGTTACATGTTATTTTCTCATATTTGAGTCATTTTTGTTTGTATGTAATAAAATGTGAAATCCGAAAGTTCTACCAGTTAACTATCTGTTGTTACTCTGGTGTATGTGTGTTTTCTTTTTTTTTCTCATAACCAGTCACTAGTCTTGACATGACGGATGAAACGCACAGCATCTTTCAATTTTCATTAAAACATTAAATGGGTAGTTCACCTCGGGAAAAGACTTATCACTAATATTTTACGGCTTATTATTTACGTATATTTGATGTTCGTAATCCTGTTAATTGTGGTAAGCCTGCTTAATTAATATTATGAAAGGAATGCCTGGTTGTCCAATTTAGAGTTATAAAAGTTAATGACTACATGATTTATTGTGTGTCAACGTCGTGAATGTCTCCGAAGAGGGTCTTCCACGCAGAGGAATTCTTCCAATTGGAAGACGCCCTAACACGTGATGAGCGGAAGGCCGCGTGGCAAAAAGGCCCGCGAAATGCCGGGCCGAGTCGAGGCTGCGACCGCGGGGGCAGCGAACAGCGCGGGCCTGTGCCGGGCAGCTATCGCCCGATCGTTCGCTTCATTCGCCGCAATAAATAACGTCGGAAGGCGCGGATGCCCCGCGCGGCCTCGCCCGGCCAACACCAGCGGCGTGGCGCTTCTGGATCAAACTGCGTCCTGCACACACGATTCACTGCGGGTTTTTTTCAATAGAAGACCTTCAAGAGATTTTTTTTTTCTTCATTCAAATCTGTCCTTGATATTTATCACATTATGTATCTATGAAGGAATGTGTTCTTAGAGTTTGAACATAAACTGGGAAGTGTTGTGCGAAGTGTCCTCAGCTGTACTGTTGAAATTTTCAGATCTAGAATGACGAGACAATTTTCTTCTTTGCTGCTAATGGGCAATTCACAAGTTAAGAGAAGTGGCGTTTTGGAAAAATTCGTTTAAACTCGTGATATTCCTACGTTACTGTATTGGAAGTATCACAATGAAGAAAGTTTCAGTTTTAGTAATTATTCTCGCTGTAGCACCTTGCGATGCCGCCAACACTACCTTACTGGAACTATTCCCAATCACCAGACACTACGAACACTCCATACGTTTTCTAACACCAGTCTCTCCGACTTGCAACACTCATCACCACCACTGCTTACAGACAGTTTTGGCCCAGTTCCTAAGGATTATTGCTATAGACAGGACAGGCAAATCCAAACGAACTTGTGTTCAGTAAATGTGGAGCAACATGTGCGCTTTTTCCTATGCTAACATTACCGTCGCCGCAGTTAGGTCTTGTTCGCAAGGGAGACGCTGCTGCGGTCGCAGGCGGTCGCGTCCGCTCAGCGCAGCCGCTCCCGCAGAGGCGGCCTTGCTCGCTCCACAACATCCTGCTTCCGGTGAGCCTGCTTCCGGTCGCCTCAAGCGGTCGCTTCGTCCCGCCGTGAACAGGAAGTACCGGCGCGAGCTCTGCTCTAGCAATAAGGGAGCTTGTTGTGGGCGGCCAAGCCTATCCAATCAAAAATCCATCCAAAGCCTATCCAAAGCACTAAATTCCCTGTACATCTGCAATTAGGTACTGAGTAAAAAAAAATATTTATTTACTTTGTCGGAAGACTGAAAGTATTGAGCAACTGATTTTTTTATGTCTCCGATGTATCGTTGCGAGGAGTAATGAATCTTCAAAATAGTTCCTTCTGATTTTCAGGGGAATATTTGCGCGGTCGTCACTTGCCTCTGACGGCTGTACATTTTAGCGCTCTGAGGTAATGTTGGCAGTCTCACAACAAACTCGGAATTTTAGACCAAAGAATTCATATGACTCTAATGGAAATATCATTACCGAGAAATAACAATTATTTAACGTTTTGTGGTGTTTCGGATGAGAGGGAAAATCCTGTCGGAAGAGTGGTGTCGTTTTGTAATATGACGTATCGATTACTTCAACTGATCGAATAATTGCCTGGATGCAACTTAAAGGCTCAACGCAACAAGCAGAAATCCTGCGGCCTGTAGGAAAGAATATCCTTTGGGTGGCAGCGGTGTATTGCGCGCGCAGTTCTCGCGCCATTGAGTAAGCGCCGCTCAATGAAATCGCGGCTCCCAATCCCGTGAGAAAGCGGCGGTGGGCGGCGCAATTTCGCGGGCGCCGCCCGGCCGCCCCCCGCCCCCCGCCCCGCCCCCTGCTCACCCTTCCGCCGCCCCCGCGTCGCCCATTGTATGCGTGGCGCAGTCCCAGGCCAATTGGTCTCTAGCCCACTCGCGCCCCGGCCAGCCAGCCAGCCAGCCAGCCAGCCAGCCAGCCAGCCAGCCTGCGTCGCGTTGCCGGCGCTTGCGCAAGTGCGTGTATCCCACACCGGCGTTTATTATTCCTAATGAATAAGCCAGGCCGGGCCGGGCCGTTCGCAGGAATTCGTCTGGCGCGCGGCTCGGCGGCTTCGGCCTCCAGATGCCTGCGCGCCCTCGCGGCTGGAGGCACGCAGGCGCGCGCGGGCAGGGCCGGCGCGGCTCCGGTTCGCGCCTTCATCCCCCCCACCCCCCACCCCGGTAGGTGGGTGCGGGACGTGAGTCGCGAGGCGATGGCCCTGAGGGCCACGGGGGATGGAGTGCCCAAATGTATCATGAATGCATCGGATGTAGTTTATTGATTAACGGCCCAAGTAAAAGGAGAATTTTAAATATTACGAGAAAATATTTTTACGTAGAGGGAATTACGGAATTAATCCAGCGTGTTGTGACTTTATTCATCTTCAGCCTGGAAATTGAGAAACGAAATATTTTTAAATTCAAAATGTGAATTATTCGAAAACATACCGTTGTTAATATCTATTCTCACGAGTATCTTAACGCTTTCCTACCTGGGAAGTGTGTAAAATGCTGTCGGGGGTGGTGTTTGAACTTGCCCGATATAAGACGGAGAACATGAAGGCACGTTTGTTACATACGTGTATAGCAAAACGAAGTCAGCGACGTAAATGTAATCTGTGATTACCATCATTGAGACGAATATCTCCAGTATTGTCTGGTTTCTCCCCTTGGTTTCCGTCTTGGCCACATTGCAGTGAATTTATTTTTGGTAGCGTGTGCAGGCATGAATGGCCGCCTCGTGCGTCCCCTGACGGGCGGCGTGGGCGGGCGCGTGCTCGGCATCCGGCGAGTGGGTGGGCGGGCAGGAGCGAGGCGGAGACGGGCCCGTATCCCGTTAGCGCCTCCCGGGAACAATGGCGACCGCGCGAAGGTCGCGTGTGGGCAGCGGCTTCCTTCGGGATGCGCGCCGCTCCGCGCCGTCGCCTCCAGCTGCGGTTTTTCTCGAATTTGTGGCCATTGCAGGAGACTTTAAGTTCTGTAATTCACGAAAGATTGGAATAATCATACACTGTTTATTTATGCCTGACAAATGGGTTTAAGTACTCAAAAAAAACTGTACCTACAATCTGAAACGGAAGACATGATGAGTACAGGAAGCAATTGTCTGTATTTGTGTATATATTCGTAACATTCCGCAAGTTCTAATACTGATGATTATGGTGATGTAAGATTCACTTTCTAAAACCCGTCGGTTTAACTTTTAGGGTTTAAACTCTTTGTTCATCTTAGGTGAATGGATGTCCGTACTAAAAGTGAATTCTTCACGGAGAGATAGTTTTAGAAGCTTCAATACGAAAAGGTCGAGCAAATTTCTTAGCATCATCTTTATGACGAATCGAGACATTCTTCAGAGAGGTCTCAATAAAGGTAGACACGACAGCAGAACAGCAAGGGGAAACAGTAAAGGTGACAGCATCAGCATTCCTACTCGTACCGGAAACCACACGGATTGCATTTTCATTGGTTGTTCAGATCGATCGGTTTTCCGAGAATGTGTGATCTCTGAAAGGAATCAGAGAACGCGTGTGCGTAGCGTAACTTTATTGCAGCTAATCACTGAATTGTCTCAAGCACAAAACATTGATGGAACGCAAAAATGAAACTCTGTCAATTTGTCAATTACATGCTTCTCTCGAAAAGTAAAATTTCATGAAGCGTTTTCATTTCGTTTCCTTTTAGGAACTATGTTTCTTATAAGGGCAAAAACACTTGGCGTCAAAATTTCCAGAATTTGCTGTTTTGGACTGCATCTACACAAAGAATTAGGTCTGCTAAAATTATTAGTTTGTGACAAGTTTTAAAGAAGTAAACGCACGCACTCGGAAAATGTTCGACAGCTTTTTCATTTTCGTACTTTAGGTGAATTTGTAAATTTTGATGGAGAAATGTAGCGAACAGCACCTTGTTCGTTTTCGCAAATAAAGCTCTATACGCCCTATTATTATTATTATTATTATTATTATTATTATTATTATTATTATTATTAATAATATTAATATTACCTACGGAACAGATTTAGTGACCGTCGGTGCCACTACAACACTTTGCGCAAAATGTGGGCTGTTCCAAATAAAGCGATTTCTAGCACTTTCCAGTCTTTTGAATAACCTGGGAGTTTAGCCAAGTTCTTAAACAAGTAATAATAATAATAATAATTATTATTATTATTATTATTATCATTATTATTATTATTAATATTATTTGGAATTAGTGTTTCTTGAAAATGTGCGTAGCGGCACCTCGCCAGCGCGCTGCGCTGTTTCTATGTAAATTTGCCCACGCATTAGCTCCGCCGCCTGATAAGAGCTCGTCCTTGCGACACATGGATCTTGGCACGGGAGAACCGCCGGGAAATCTCCCAAATTCGTCAGTCGCGCGACGAATACAATGGAGCGTTTTTTGTTGTTGTTTTTTGTTGTTGTTTTTTTAATTTTCATCTGGAAGTTATATTTTAATTGCATTTTATTTTTATTCTCATCAACTTCTATGCCAGTGACAATATCGACTATTACAATTTGATATGATTAAACGTAATAATGATTTCAAAGAATTCAATAACTTTCCATTGAAAGCATCAACACATAAGTTGTAGAAACGTATAACCTCGTCTTCTCTTAGTTAATCCAATTTTTGGTGACTAATTGCTGAAGCCAAAAAAATAATTCACGGTTGTCGCCAGAACGACATTGGATTGTGGAGATTTACCTATAACGTATCTACGTGAAAGTGGCGTACATGCATTCAGGATAGAACCCTGCAACCTCTGCATTGTTGCAATGTATCATTTTCACTTTTACTTTTTTCGGATAATGAACATATATATGAATTAGCTTGTGTGAAACTTTGGTTGTACGCTGTACGGAAATGTGTTTGTATGATGTTGGTCGTCCCTTTGTTCGAGAACAATAAACATTTTTGCGATTTTATTAAGAGATAAAATTCATTTCTCAGAGACGATGCAGATAACTTTCCGTATCTTACTGATTAACTGCTTTAAACACTTGTATATTCAAAAAGTGATTCATATATCCGATGCTTTGTTTTGTGTTTAGGAAACATGCTGCAAGATTTCTAACGTTGCCTCTCTTTGTTTCAGGTGAGTGGGAACGGAAGTGGCGCGCGTGTTGTGCAGCGGCCTTCGAATGTACGTATTCCTCTCCCAGGGCGGAGAGCGAACATAATTCCTTGGTCGCATACTACGCTCGATTGCGGTCTGTGCACGTTGTACTATCGGCGTAGAAAAACAGTTCGTTACGAGAAATTACTTCGCCGATTCTGTAGTCGTCCTGTTTCTCCTCGCAGAATTTGCTAGGGCGTGATGCGCAACCTGGACATATTTTGAACTGTCAGGCTATTATCCAACCTGACAGTCCTAATACAACCTGATGTCCGTGAAATGAAAGTACTCAAATAAATTTGACGAAAAACGGTTTATCGACTGTTTAAGAATAAATGAGATGCAACACATGTCAAGAGTCAAGGTACGAGACTAATTTTTCACCTATATACTACTAATTACTATTTTTAAAATATTTTTTACCTTGTAACTACCGGCTATGCAGGGTTAGGTGTGTGTGGTACTATCAGAGTAGATTGATAATAATCTTACCTTTAAAAACTACGGCGTTATAATTATAGTTTGTGTATCCGTATAGTTTTATCATTCTTTCTATACTAGACGAATCTAATACATACTTATCGTATGAAATTGACTGAAATTATCTTGCAATTTTTCCGTACCCCTCACTTTAAACATGATTTACAAAATTTTAATATTATTCCATTGTGTTTTTGTTTTTTTGCGTACATGCGACGTAGGTTTTAGCAAGACAATTCTATAGTGTCTAATTTCTATATTCTATAGAATCAAGATCGTTTATATATGCGAAGCAAGCTACGCTGCCGCGACGTATAATGTCACGTGCGGCTCGCGGAATCTCTCATACAAGCTGGAGTTGCATCCGTGAATCCCATGTCGCCCCGACCATATTCGTCGGCGCGCTTCCGACCGGCTCCTCCGCACGCGGCGGCGCTGGCACGTGCACGTGCCGCCTGGACCCAACAGTGGGCCGCCGACAAATCAACGTGAACGTCGTCTGTTACGTTGCAGCCCTCTAGGTTATACACATGCAAACTAAATATATTAATTGATATACTCCATATACATTATTTTCGTACGATTTATACAAATTAGTGTTTTTACCTTCTACGTGTGCGTGATGTTATATCTTTCCTTTAAGACATACAAAAAACGTGACGTGACGTGAAGGACATTTTTGCACGGTGGCGTTACTTTGTTTCGATGTGAAGTACAAATGAGACAATTTATGATTCGAAATGTAAGTATTTTTATACGGTCGTAGAAAAAAATTTAATATTTCGTTAGTTAGGATCGTTGAATTCGTTAAAAGTCTACAGGCTCTGCTCGCGAAAATCCACACCCTCAGTGGGACTAGAACATTAGCCCTGTGATCAGACGCTTCGAAGCTCCCGGCTTGTCAGGTCGACTACCACGGCTTTCTGAGTTACCCGCTATTCCCAACTAATAGCATAGCGGGCCCATTGTGCGTAGCGATCGAGCGCCTTGTCGCAAAAGGCGATGCGGTGGCGCCCTCCCCCGCCTAGGCCCCCGCTCAGTCACCCGTGCGGCGCAAACGCCGCCCCGCCCCACGCCCCTCCCCGATCTTCTGCCACCCTCGTAGGCGGCGCCCGCCCGCCCGCTTTTATTTTCGGCGCGTCCCCCGTTGGCGGCGTGCGCATTAGGCCGGTGGGCGCCCGCGTGGCGTGGCCGGGCGTGCAGGGAACGCCCCCGCGCGCGGTCGCCCACCGGGAGTACCGCTGCTGGTGCCGCCGCCGATGGCCGGTTTTACGACGCCTGCTGCTGGCGCGAAATTGGCGTTTGCCGCCTGCTCTGTGTTTACCGATTGCGAACGTTGCGTCAGTGCTCCTTGCTAGGTGTGTTTACGAGAGGAAGGGACATGTTGCACGGTGCTGTGACTAATGGGGTGACACGTGAGGCACAGAGCTCGTGGCCGCTTCTGTAGCAAATCGCAAAAAAAGAATTAGTGGAGATACCTTTCTCGCTTTCCGATAATCTCTTCTTTTACGATGCAATATATCCATTCCCCTTTGAATATATGATATTCTTAATTCAAGGAAACGTGTTTTGTAATTGCCTTGTCCCGTTATTGTGTAATTTTCATGTAAATCGAAGGAAAGACATTTTTTTATTATTAATTATAAATTAAATTATTCACGCTGCATTTTTTATCTAAACGTTTTGCGACGCCCTGTTTTGTGGTATCGTCGTTCCTCCCACCGACTACTCTTAGAAATGCATCATGATAAAATTGAAGCACTTACTGAGCACTTTGCAGAGCAATGATTCACACACTCCCATGTCGATGGGCTTCCCGCCTTCTCGAGCGAGCAAATGCGTCATTACTTGTGTGGACCCCATTTAATGCGTTGTCCCAGATGCTTGACGTTACAAAATGCGTGCGACATTAGAAGCCTAGTACGTCATAGGGTCTGCTTTTTTTATCGAACGTCTGGTGCCTGAACTTTCTTGCGCTTATAGGTCCGGAAGTGTGTGTGTTGCGAGAAAAACGTACTCACTGTAGAGCTTAAATTGTGAATACGTTCTCAGCAATAGACCCCAAAGATTTAGTTGACTGATGCAGTACATTCTGTGCTGGTAATTGATCTAGATAAATAGTAGTAATGTATTGTGTAAAAGATTGTAGAAGTTCAGAGATTGTAATAAACAATAACCTTCTTGTGCACGTTTTTTATATTTATGTAGATTCGAAAGCGTGTTAAGGATTTACGTGAGCTCCTCGTGCGAACGCTTTTTGACGTGTGACCTTTTATTCGTTTAAATGTGCCCCCTCCTTCACTAACTTCACAACATTTTCGTTTTGGAATAAGTTTTTTTTGCTCCACTCTTATTTCCTCTTAAATGATGACCCGCTCCACTTCTCATCTGCACCAAGGAATTGTCGTAGACGGTTATATGGTGATAATTTGCGGTTTTGTCCAATGTGTTGCTTGGCGATATTCTCCGAGCTCTGAACACAATGACATAAAAGATCTCGTGACGTTCAACTGAAACGGATATGGATGTTCACTTTGTGGAGCAGATCACAGCCCGCTACGCCTTTGTGGGTCAGGTAAACTAAAGGGGGCTTTAGGCAACTTACTATATTCAGGAGAAGCGACAAAATAAAAATACCAATAAACTATTAAAAAGATAAATGGAAAAACGACAAAAAAGTGTCGCATTGCAAGCTCAGAAATTTAATAGAAAATAGTAAATCAAGTGCATAAACTTTGATTTAAAACTAGAAATGATAAACTTGTGTCGAAAGTTGACTTAGTTATTTTCGCTTGGATTCTGTTAAATCTGTCTGTCGAATTTTCGTGGCTTTGTGTCTATATGAATGATTTTTTTTTTTTTTTTCATTTGAATCCCCTCCGCGTAGTTTGCGTGTGCTTATGCTGCAGTGAGCGCGCAAAGCAGGCGTTTCCGAGAGAGCGCTCGGCGGCGGCGGCGCGCTGGCGTCACGCTCAATCACGGCCAATGGAGCGTAAACGAGCGCGCACGGGCTGCGGCAGGCGCCCCGCTCGCCTCGCCCCGCCCCGCCCCGCGCCGGGGATGGAGGAAATGGCCCGCGTGGCCGCCGCCAACGCGTTCGCCCGCTCGCGTGCGGCTGTGCGTCCCTTCTGCTTCGCCTTAGTTTAGTCGCTGGCGGCGTTCTGTTAGGGCATGTGCGGACAGGTGTGGTTGGCGAGAGAATATATGTCTGGAAAAGGAAGACAGTCTACGTATCGTTGGTGATTGTTCATAATTTGTGTGAGGCATTCTTTGGAAAAGGCAATAAAACTTTTTTCTCTCTAAAAGAAGAAAGTCTTTCGGGTAATCTTTGCCTGGGAAGGAAATGTAAAAGACATTGTATATTTTTAACTGTGGTTTCAACTGCATAAGCCGTGCTTAGGAATTGTGACAGTGATATTCCGTAACGCATAAGATGAAAGTAATATTCACATGATCACATTGCTTGGCTAGGGCATGTGTTGATGAAGTCTCCAGAAAGTTTAACCTGGTTGGTATCTGAATTGGGTGCAACATTTCAGGTTTTATCGTGTTTTTCTTGTTTTTATTATTATTATAAAATTTTTGCCCGCTCTTTCTTACACACCAATTTTTTTTACTTAACGTGGGCCAAATACAAACCTTGAATTTATTGTAAGTTTGGAAATCTTTAATCTGACTTCTTACATTGTTTAGTGGCCTCATGCCTCTTTGTGTGGTCCGCATTGTGTCCGACCACTTTATTCCGATTTCGTCATTGTCCTTTAGCCGTCTGCAGGCGGGGCTTTTGTCGTCCGAATGTTGCTCATTGTGGCGCTTGGCTCGGGCCGAGCGGTCATCGCGTGCAGCGGCTGCGGCTGCGGATGCGCTCGAGAAAGGCGGAGTGGCCGCCCGGGGGCGCTGGTGAGGGGCAGGGCGGCAACCCGCTCGGCGCGAATGTCTTCCGCTAGAGCACGGCGCGTCGTCGGGGGTTCGCGCTTCGGTGCGAGGGGTGAGAAGGTGGGATTTGCGCGGGAACGAATCGCCCGTTGGGCCTCGCGCGCGGCGAGGACCTGCTGATGACCCGGACGTCGTACATTATCCGCTGGAGGGGGGCGGGGGGCGCCTGCCCGGCGCCTAGGCTACTCAGCGGGCGCCCTCGGTCGCACGGCGTTGGCGAGCGTGCGTTGTTTGACCTCTTTTTCCTTTGAATCCGTTGTGTTTTAGTGTTATAATCGTTATAGAATCAATCCCTAAACAAATTTCGTGATTTGTTGTCGTCTGCGGAATGAACAGTCGCCAGTCGTCAGTGAACCGCTTACTTCTGTGTGATGGTTAATGGCAGTTCGACACAAGTAATTTGGAATCCATGATCTCTCGAGCGGTTAGAGATTCCGACGATTTAACAGCCACTCGTCACTTCCACACGCCTCACACACCCAATGTTTTGGAGCTTCAAAATAAACGTTAATAAAATGTCTGTTTTATGTTATTAAGCTGACTGAAATGCTCTCGATGATTTATGCGAGTTTCCATTTGCGACGAGTACCAGAATATAAAGCTGCCAAAGTCGTGAACGCGGAATAAAACGGCTGGAATGAAACCGACGCCGTCGTCCACAACGCGGGCCGGAAACGTGTCTCCCTCCGCGGCTCGGTGGGGCGCGGGGCGGGGCGGGGCGCGGGCTGGAGCCGGTGGCGTCGCCTGACGGACGGTCGTCCGCGGGGGCCGAGGCGAGCGCCGCCGTAAATTGTCGCCGCGCGGCCGCAGGAAGTGGCGGAATTAGCATTCGGCGCGCTATTCTGCGGGTAACGGGCTGGAGCGCGCGGGCGAGCGGGCGGCTGTCCTCGCGAACCGGTCGCCGCGCGCGCCACGGGAGCCCACGCCGCGCCACGCGTCGCGACGCCGCCGGACGCCGCGAGGCCCTCGCGTGGGTTGGCGGCGTCCGAATATCGCAGAATTTCAAAAGATCCAATGTAAATACTCTCATATTATGGCAGTAGTAAGGATGAATAATGAGGATCTCACGTGCGTTAAGTTTTCGGTTGACTAGTTACCTCTAATCCCAAGGTTCGATAACTCTTGCTTCTCTTGACGGTACATACAGTTATTCTAAAAAAATGCCTGTTTGGTTGTCGTGGATTGATATTTCTCATTTTGAAAGTGTCCAATTCAATTGCCTTTTAATGTTAAATGTCTCGATAACTCTTGTTTCGCGTTGAAGGAAAAAAAAAGAAAAAAAAATGATTTCCAAGAACTTCGAAGTCGTTGGACGAAGAAGCGGACCTTGCGGCCTGAATGAATTCACCAAGACGACAACTTACCTCTCTTTAGTTGAATTTTTACGTAAAAGCAATGCAAGATAGTTTTACCCGAACTGAAGTCCCCTTTATCTATTGCGGATCGGCTGAGTGAGCGCCATGCCTTCTCTTTGTCAGTTCTACTCTACTTCCTGGGTGAGCGTTACTTTCACTGGAGTAGGTAATTCGGTTCAGGAGGTGGGATTAGCCCAGCGCGTTTTACTCGTATGAGGAAGGATGGTGACAGGTAAAATGGAGGTTGACATGAAAGGAAAAAAATTGTGGAAAGGACTGTTAGTGGGTTCGTGTAATTCCCCATTTTATATCTTGCTTTTGTTTGAACATGCTACTTCGCTATACTTCTGTCGTCTGATTTGCGTCTCAGAAACTTGGGAATACATTCCCAACAGGGAAATGCCTCTCTCCACGTCCATTAGAAACGGAATAACGTTGGCGCTTTGTATGGTTGGGCCTAGGCCGTCGGAGAACTGGTGAGCTTTAGAAGGGAACGAGGAGGTTGTCTGACTCACGAGGTGATGCTAGCAACGTTTTTTGCCGCTCACCAGCCGATCGAACTGTCAACGGTCGCTCGGGTGAATCGGCAGAAAGAAGATGGATTTCCCCGCCTTCGCATCGCGTCGCGTCGACCCGACCTTTCTCAGCGCGAAGGGTCTATCTGGCGCGGAATATCAGGCGGCCGCCCCCTTTCAATACCCAATCTCCGACAGCCGTTAATTAAAGTGGACGCGTCCGCATTCTCAGTGGAATGTCCCGCAGCTAACGGTGCTCCCTCGCACGCTCTTCCCGCAGGCCACGCGGCCGCCGCTTGCTCCGCCACTCTCGTGACTCCCTCCCACCACCTCCCACCCGCTCAAACCACACCCTTCCATTCTCCTCCAATTCACCCGTCCATTCTCTTCCATATCCGCCCACCCAATCTATTCGCCCACTCACCCACCACCACCACCACCCACCCGTTCTCATCCTCACAACATCCATCCATTCTCCTCCACATCCGCCCATCCATTCTACTCACCCACCCACCCGTTCTCCTACCAACTCGCACATACCATCGGCACATCGTCCGTCCCTTTCCGTAAAATCTTGCACATCTGAGAAGACGACATTCTATTTTTATTACAAAATTCTCGCAGGAACGTATCGTAACAGTAATTTATCGTAATCTGTTCCATGAATTAGTTTTCATTTCTTTTCTGAATCAACATTCATTTTTCAGTTTTCTCGTGGAATGCAGCTTTGAAAACCGATACTGATAAAGTTATACTTAGGTAATAATTATAAATCACCGTAAGTAAATATATCACGTAATATAGCATACGAAAAATGTATACGTTTTGCCGTTTTCAGTCGCAAGAATCTAGAAACAACTCAGTTTAGTGTTATTGGTCGTTAATTTTAATGGTTTTGTTGTGGCACAAACGTAATAAAATACAATCTGAACTTACGAATTTGACTAAATATTTTATATTACAACTTAATTTTGAGCAATCATTTGTTTGTTTGTGGACGTGCAATCTTTATTCGTCGGGTTGCATACAGAAAAGTTTGATTTAGCCTTCAGAGCCGTTTTCGGTTGCGGGGTCTGCCGATGATCAACTTGCATGACAATCCTTTTAACCGAGGGCGTTGGCCTCTGCTTTCTGGAAGAACGTGAGGAGACGGACCAAGAGGCTGCGTTGCTGCGATTTAGGTCGTTGGACAGTTGTTGATTATGTTTTTATCGCGTCTACTATTCAATGGAATTATTTTTCTTAGAATAACTTTTGCAATGTCATATTGTCCTGTTGAAACAGTCTAAAATGTAAGTGACAAGCCGAGATGGAACAAAATGTTAAAATATCTATATTAGTTATTTCCAATGCGCGCAGAAATTGAAAGACCACACAGCGTCCGTTAATTTGGATTTTGGCTGTGGTTTCGTTAGATACTTAGGAACTCTGGAAAATTTTATGAAAAAGTTTAGATTTTGACTGAACAATGCAAATATCCAATTTTGTATTCTGCCTATTCTTGTACTCCGACTGAATTATTTGACCAAGTGCTTGCGATATAGCTGACGTTATGCCACACCAACGTTGGCCATTACATGTTATTTACATTTGGCGTTATGGGCAACAACTTTTTTTATATATTCTATATATGTAAAGAACCGATATAGTGTTTAAAATAAGTTAGTAAATTTAACATAGTGTGTATACTACTTTATTGCAGTATTCGGGAAGACTGTTTTGTTAAAGTACGAGTATTTAATTTACTGCATTGATTTACGGAAATTACGGTTTAAGGAAGTTACAGTTGTTGTTCTTCAGTTGTGTGCGTGCTTCGTTTTGGGATAATCATTGTGGTTTTGTTAAACAGCAACTTTGCTATTGCAGGCTTATTCTACTTTCCATATTCATGTTAAGTCGCAGCTAGAAAATGGTGGCTATTTGATCGCAGACTTATCATGTCAAAAGTTTTTACTATAGTTGGAAGTTAATGAAAAACATTCCGACAAATTTCAGGGAAACTACATTTTTTCCTTACTCGGTAAGAAACGCACATTGGAATGTGCGCTCGTGCTCGAAAACGTCTGCTGCTGTTCGCGCCGCGACGCAACGCGGCGTTCGCTCGCTCCCACGCCTGTAGCCGGCGCGCCGCGCCTAGGCGGCGTTCCCGGTAAGGCGACGGGATTGCGCCTCGCTCGTCCGCCCGCCCGCCCGCGCGCGCAAGTGTGCGTGCTTTCCCGCGCATAGGGCCCGCGTGCCGTTGCTCGCCGCACAGCGCAGGGGCTCATGCGAAAACCGAAGCGCGTGTAAGTTATTTCTCGGGAGTGGAACAACCAATAAGGTATGAAGATGTCTCGCGTGGAAAAATAGTAGTGAATGGAATGTGTGGGAGGTTTTCGTGATGAGAGATACACGTAATGGGTTGATAAACAAAATATCAATAACTTTCCTAATGTACTGTTGTAAGATTCATTCAAAAATGCCACTTTTCCTTACCGACTTTAATGTTGCTCTCGCCGTCAACAGCTTCCGTCGAAATAGTCTTCTGATAGCTTTGTTTCTCCCTACGGTGTAGAAAGTAAGTAATGCTGCCCCAAAAAATGCGAATTTTGGCCATCAAAACGTACAGGGCCCTGGCAACCAAAAAGTGGATACATTCAGTTGCTAAATTCAGAAAAAAATGTTACACGGTGTAGCTAAAACCCATGTTCCATTGGTCCTTGATGCCGATAACTCGAAAGCCGACAAAACGTCCGTCTATGAACAACTCTAGCGGCTAAACCGTTCAGGCAATTTTCTCCAAAATTGATGTTCCCCAATCGACGTAGATGATGTCCTGGCCCCTTGAATTTGAAACTGATATTTCAATTGTTTGGGGGGGGGGGTACTTTACATGACGCCCCTGGGACATTTTCCAAATTTAAAAAAACGTGGCTCCATCGTTTTTGATTAAATTTTGTTGTTGGATTGTCTAGAAGATGTTTAAGAGTGGTGCAGGCCTCGTGTTGGTTGAAAACCCTTATTTTTCGAAAATTGCAAAAGTACAAATTTTTTTCAGGGTGTCCCTAAAACTAAAATATAAAAAATTGAGATTTTTCTCTTAATTAAATCTGTTCTTTAAAGATAAATTTGGTCATATACAATTTTTCGAAAATTTTAGTGCTTTTTGCGTGAAAATATGGGGGTAAAAGTACGATGGCTGTTTTAACAACATTAGTTTTTAATACATTTAGAACAGCGCCATGGCGTATTATACTCTGATCACCGTCGCGTACGACATGTATTGTCTGTCTCATTTCCTAAGAACCTCGTGAGTTGATTTTATATAAATTTTTGTGTGCGCCTTTGGTGCCAATGTGCGTGTGTGCGCAGGGCGGCTTGTGGCACCGCGTGGCCCCGCCCGCTGCGCCCTTATACGGCCCCCGCGAGTGTCGCCCGCCGCGTGGCCCACTTGCCGGCTTCCGCTGGCGCGCGCACCTGCCCAGCCACCCGCCCCCTGCGGACACATCGAGAGACTTGGGAGGCCGATGGCGGGTGGGGCTAGTTTCTAGATCACATGGCCGACTTCCTTTTCGGGAAATCTCTATTGCAAAGTCAGAGGCGACTCTCATGAAAATCCCTTTTGTATTGAAACTGTAGATGCGTTTTATACATATAGCGCAGTTTAATCCCTGTGTAGGAGACAAATTGAAACTGGTCCATATCATAGCTACTACCCATTCTGAAATTAACTTCGTTCCCTGAATACCCTTGTGAACGGTCATGGTCGGCGATATTTATGCCCTTGCAAATCTCTGGAAAAGGGGGTCTTTCGTGAAACCAAACGACATTCTATTTCTGTTCATAGAGAAAGTATGTGGAAAAGGGTTTTGAAATAATCACCGGAAGTGGGCGGAAGTGGGCTATTTTCCCCGAGATACGGAGGGCGTTTCTTTGGCAATTTGCGTGGGCCATTGCGAAATGCCGAGGCGCCGCGCTGAGTCACACAACACAAGTCATTTGTCATTGAGGGCTTTCGCACGGAAGAATTGCGTATTGTAAGAGTAATTGGTGTTGCGCCAAACCATTCGCCTTGCGCCGTGCAGGTTTCTGCAATTTGTGTTTCTCGTCCCGTGGTTCAGGTGCAGTGTCTAACGATTTCACAATTATTGTTATTAATTTCAAGGAATTTTCATTTGTCAGAATTGTGCTCTCGGGAAAGTTTTATTTTCGTTCGGAGAAACCTTTCACAGCCAACCCAAATTACTCTTTGTGCTTTCTCACTTATCAAGAGATTTCGTAGATTCAGGAACATTGGAATTGCGCGAGCTGTATTATATTATAATATTATTAAATAATAATAATAATAATAATAATAATAATAATAATAATAATAATAATAATAATAATAATCCGAAGCAAGAGGAATGCTTGGAATTCGTATGTGGATAATCCAGCTATGAATAGTAAATTCCAAGACAAAAAATTTGTGCTTCGAAGCAATGTATCGCCGTTAGGGGTTACAACTTCAGGACGGCGATTCGGAAGTTAAAAGGCAAATAGTGAATTATTGGCTGATATTCATAACCTGTCGCTCGTGGTACAGGGCAGAACACAACAAAATCGAGAGTAACTCCTAACGATATTTGTAATCTGATATTTCTCCGGAGTTCCGTCTCTATCCCGAACGTGCGACTCCCCGTAAACCTCGGGGAGATAGACTGAAAATGTAAAACTGGTTGAATTGCTTGAGAGGCAACGTTTTCGACGTCTCAGTAGCGACTCTGACCAAAATGTCATAGGGTTCGAGTCTCAACGTTGGCGAATTTCGATATGCGGTACTTACATTGGTAGAATTCGGCTTCTGTCTGCAGAATTCGAGCAGGCTGCCGGAACAGAACCTTACGAAAGAGTTCACGGACATAACTTTTCTTAAAACCAATGACCGTAGCAGTTGACCCACCTGGAATCACGAAGGAATCGCTCATCGGAAAGCGTGAAGAGTGCGTGTGGGTGGGCGGGGCCTTGGGCCGAGGATGCGCGCGGGCGGCGCCACGGCGCCAGTCGCAGAGCGCAGGGCCGGCCTCCCGCGCCGGAGCCTCGACCCACAGGGCCACCGTGTGGCGCCGTGCCCCCCTTCGCCCAAGGTGCGAGAGGAAGCGCGGCGGCGGCGGCCACGCCCTTGGGACACGTGCCGTGCCGCGCCGCCGCCCACCTGCGAAGCAAGCAGCCAAAGAAGCACGCGCCGCCCGAAGTATCGCGCGCGGTTTTATTGCGACTGGCCAAGGTTCGATCGCCCCAACTACGGGAGCGAAGGAAATGGCTTGGAGCCACCGTGTGGAAGAGACGACGGAGTGAGCATCGTAATTTTTATCATGCAATCATGCAATTATGCAGATTTGTCGGAAACGTTAATAAACTTCAGTAGATGTCCTTGAGAGCTTACAGGCGAACAGCTGATATTCCATTGCGAATTACAGTAAAAACTTCATATTTACCGAGCGAAGTGGCCGAGCTGTGAGTTCCGGCTTTACTCTTTAATGTGGAAGATGACGAGTGCGATGTCCACGAGCGTATTGCGTTTCGGGTCGATTGTGTATAGTGTGTCCATTGCGTTGTGTAGATTAAAGAAGTTTTGATTTGTGACTCCAGGACCAAAATTCCTTCAAGACTCCAATCCCTTACGCGTTAACATCTGTACACCCAAGGAATGCTGAAGAGTTAGTTTTCAGTCAGCTTTTACAACCTGACAGTATAATAAGTACAGCAAACATTGATCATTTGTAATTGCCTGAAATAAGTATTATCATTTCAATCGCGTCTAATAATTAGGATACCAAGACGAAGGCTAGCAGCTAGAAGAGCTGTTTTACTTCAATTTCCTTTAGTTTATTCTAAAACATTCTCAGATATTCTCTTTCCTTGTGTATTCAACGACGCCATTAAGAGTTTCGAAACGGGGTGGGAGCTTTGCGACGCCGCGTAGTCGGCGGCGACACACGAGGGCCAGCAGAGAGGCGAAGAATTCAGCCGCGAGGTGAGGCATGTGCCAAGCGGTGGCGGCGGAGGAGCAGCAGCAGCAGCAGCTTATCGCCGTGTCTCGGGAATTCCAGAAACGGCGCCGATGGGCGCGCTCCGCGCATAATGGGCGTCCGCCGGCGCCGCGCGTGGAATATGCGATGAGGGCGCTATTTCGGGAGGGCGCCCCGCGCGCCGGCGTGGGTGGCCGCGTGGCCTCTCGCGATCAGGCGCTTTCACAAAGTACAGGGCAAAAAATAGTTCTGGGCGGTGAAGAACATTATTGCCCAATATCGAGAATGAATTGATGTTTGTGTATTTGGAAAGCTCCTTTTAGTTAACGGGTTTAAACAATCGTAACTATGTATGATAGGTCTTCCGGTGAATTTTTTTTCTAGAACTCGAAAGATTGGTGACTGTTTGGAGGCTGGAGGGGTAGAGGTAAACACATCGATTAAAATGTAATCTGATACTTTGTAAATATACTATTTATACTACTTAATAAAATGTACACATTGACAAAATGTATGTTGTACTATTCAGAGCAGTGAGCCTTTTCTTTGCACTAAGAAATTGATTAGAATAGCAATACTGTATGTTTGAACTGAAGTTATATTAAGCTAATAAGCTAAAACTAAGCTGACATAGACTGTTTCGCGGACTAGGAGGCGAATGAAACTTATGTTATCTTTGGTAGATTTTTCTGACATTATGAACACATATTTAAACTTTGCATTCTCTGAAATACATTATAATCTTATTTTTTATATCATTTTTTTGTTCATATTGGCCTTACAGTAACTCAGCTGTGTGTTGCGAAAGCCATACGTTGTACCGCTGCTGGCAGGTGTTGACTCGGGAGGGCTCGTGTCGCCGTGCCCTCGGGCGGCCCCTCTTATCCTGGCCATAAATTCGCGTGCGCGTCTGCCGCACGCGCTACCAGGAGCGGGGACCGGTTGTAATGCGGCAGTAACACACCGCTTTCGTTGCGAGATCCTCTTTGCCAGTGTTTTAGCGTATTCGTATTCGCCAGCGAACGGTTGTTTCTGACGTCAATTTCGTTAAGCTAAACAAATTCATTAGTGATTCCAGGTAAGCCGATGCTGAGGTCATTAGTCTCGTGATTGTAATACATTTTTTGTTTCGCGAGAGTTGGCAGTATCCCCTCGCTGAATTGGCGGGACCCGGCGCCATTCCTGTACGTCGTATTGCGGGGTTGTCTCCGTCCAGGCATTTATCACCAGTGGGACACTGCCCCAGACGGAAGAAACTTTTAAGCTCCCGACCTGTGTGGTAGTGTAATGTGTAAGTTTATGAATGTTTGGGGTGAAGTTATGGCAAGGAAGAGGAAGGAAAGATCTCGCGTGGTTCGTGGCGTGTTTGTTAGGGTACTGCTCCGGCATTTGCTTGCCGTTGATCGGAGAAAACACGAAGGACTATCGATCAGAGCAACCAGTCCCTAGAATTCTTCTCCAGACAGCGGGTGAATTCCACCTAGCTTTGTAGTTAGTGTCGAAAGTACTGTCAGCTTTGAATGAAATTAAATACTTTGCGGCATTTTTCGTGAGCAAAAATGTAATAATTTATTTTAAACTGAAAAGAAAATTCTGTATTGAAAATGATTAATAACGAAGAATTGAGGTAAATGTAAATCTCCGTTAAAATGTACCGAATATGTAATTGTGTGAATGAGTAAATACATGCTATGCGATATTATGTCATTGATTGGCTAATTCTTATGAAGGAAACGTAATTTGTTGGGATGCATTAATTAGAGAATAGAACACAAAACGAATCGTGAATGCGTCTCCCCGATGGAGGCTGTGCGATGCGAGGCGTGCGGGGCCTGGCAGCGAGGGGCCAAATCAGCGCTGAGTTCCGCAGCGATGGCGGCGGCGCTGTTCCGCGAAGGGCGACCGCGGCGGGGAGCGGAGGATGCGCGAGCGAGAGGGCGCCCGGATATGCGGTCGCTCGCGAGGCTCCGGCGCGGCGCGGCGCGGCGCGGCTTGAAGGCGCCTGCTGGGCCGAAGGCGCTTCAGAAGCGGACGCAGATGCTTCGCCTGTGAATCAGACTAACGATGCAACGGCCAAACAAAATTGAGGCATCCGACAACGTGAGTAAGGCGAATGCTATTGAAAATCATTGAGGGGACGGGGAAAACAATTAGTTGTTCTGGGTGATACCTTTCCGAATGAAAAACTAGTACGTCACCCTATTTTTCGCTCTCTATTTCCCCCTTTAATCAAAACATGATTGAGAGGTGATCAAGTACCAATTTTCGCTATATTTTTATTTTGTCGTACATAAGGAGGTGCATAACAAATTACTATTTGAGGGGATACTTAAAAGAACTTTCAGGAGGGAAAAAAATATCTTAAATGAGTTTTTTGTTTTTCTGTCAAGACTACAAAGACTGTAGGTTATTTGAGTTAATAATTAATTTCTCTTTATATTTAATACCTCGATGTCGCAAAGCATACTCAATATAGTTCCGACGAGTCTGCGCAAGTAAATAAATGAAATACGAGATTATCTTGATTGCGATTTTTAAGCAAAATCCCGAGCTTAAGTAGCTGATACTGCATGGTGAATGAGTTGATAGATGATGGTAGTGTAACATATCTGAGAGGCTAAGGCGCACCACTCGTTTCAGCCGTAAAGAAATATATTGAGAGTCCCGGTAGCAAAATATGAGAAGATAAAGCGCTGACAGTTGCCTCCGCTCGCGTCTCCGTTCCCTCGTAAGTGTGGCTCTGGCAGCTCGAGGGGACGTTTTTGACCGTGCCCTTCACTGAGCGTCAGTAGCTTCGTGGGTAGTGTCCGCCAGAGGGCCAGTCGGCTCCGAAGGCCCTCGCCCACAGCGCGTCCGGACGACCCGAAACGAAGCACAGCCCAGCAAAGCTGCCGTTGCCCAATGCACGGACCCAGCATCCCCTCCCCTCCCCTCGCGAGACGCGACGCCGTCGTTTTTGCCGCGTTCGTGTGGCTCGCGACCTTGCCGAGGCCGCCGCCGCCTCCGCCGCCCCCGCGCTCCGCCGCCGCAGGTGCCCACCTGGCCGCCTCTCCTGGGAGTTAGCTGCACGCGCGCCGCCCGCTCTCCTTTCCTCCTTTTTGCCTTTTCATTCGCTAGGCGAGCATGTTTTCAGGCGGATGCTTTCCACGTTCGACCTCTCCACTCCGGGAGTGCTCGTTCGGTTGTGTGGTTTGCCTGATTTGTCAATTGAAAGGTTTTCGTTTCTAGTTGAAGTGTGTTTACCTAGATCGTAACATTCATCATTCTTTTCTAAGAATACATCTTTCCACTTCTTACGATAAGTTTTCTTTTTAGAGGTGAAAATGTAGCATCAAAAGAGAAAATTTCAATGTCACATTATCACCTATGTTTTTATTGGACTGATATACTCTTTGTTTCCTCTGCTATTAATTTCATTCACTTTCCTCCGTATTATTTTGTTTCGTTTCCAGTCTCGTATGTCATCTCATTCTAGATTTTGTTGTGTGCATCGTCTTGCTCCGTGGTGTATCTTCGGTTTTCTTCCTCGCGAGTATGGAGTTTCCCCAATCCCCTACTAGTTCTTTCGCTGACACTGCTGTGTGTGAGCTTTCCAAACATTGGCTGCCTGTGCGTCCGTCGCCGACCTTCAGAGTCCACGACCTATTCGCCGCGCCGTTTCGCCTCCGCGCGCTGCCCAAAAGCGGCCGGCGCGGCGCGGCGCGGGCGAGTGGGCGGCGCCAGAAGTCGGATTCGGCGACGCGGACTGCGGACGACGAAGCCGCCAGCGGGCCCACGAAGTTATACGCCTGAATTTCATAAAATGACGCGAGAAAGTGATGGAGAGAAACGAGAAATGTTGCGTAAATTTGTTGGATGGGATAGTTTCGGTGGCCTCGTTGGAAAGGAGCTTCTTCCCTTTGTGGATGGCTGGAGGCCTGCACGATTGCTAACAACTGGCGCCCCTGACCGCGATTATGACGTTCCTGTTTCCCGGAAACGTCCTCCCGTGCGGACGGAATGAGTGGGACGCGCTGCTTCAGAAAACTGGTGACAGCGCGGTTTTCCCGTGAGGCGTTCTGCGACTCTGTGTCTTTTTTTTTTTTGTTTCGCTCGGCACCGCTTCGTTTGTACTGTGACGTAGTACATATCTGTGGTATGCACCTACGTGGTAAATACTCTGTAGTTCCTGAGAACATTGCTGTGGTGCGAAAATAGATTTATTCATACCTGACAACAGCACAGTGCGATATTGTCTCGCGCGTTATTAACACCCTGAGATGGTGTTTATAGCCGACGTAAATATCCTAGTGTCCGCGCGGTTGCGAGACAAGATAAGTAGCCGCATTTCAGAGCGATCGCGTTGCATTCCCGGGGAGTTTCGCCAGCGCTGTAATGACTGGCCACGGCGACCGACGGGGAGATTTATGTGGGAACGGCGGGACCTCTCTCCCCCTCCGCGCCCTGGAAACGGAGCAAAATGCGGCTGGCGGAGCTCCCACCGCCTTTCGCTGCTCGCTTGTTCTCCCCCTCCCACGCCTGTGCTGTCTCGGACGATGTCCGTCTTGTTGTGTTACGGCGTAATCACGGATGATTAAAAATGGTGTATTGTAAGGTAGCGATAATGTAATGAAGTCACCGTTTCGGATATTTACGAAAGCATCGGGATGAATGTATACACCATCAGAACTATCTCGTAGCTACGGTCTATCGTTGCTACGTATTCCTAATAGTTTCCCGTCTGAGCAACCACGTTGACGTGTATTAAATATCCCAGATTGGTGCTCCCGGTCGTGGCATCCCGCCATACACAGTATCATGTGCTCTTGTTCAGTTAATTTGCTAGTACTAGTGAATCGTGTAAATGAGTTTGATAAATTAAAAATGGCTGTGTTATAGTGCTTAACGTTTACTCGAGTTCTCAATTGCCTTCACGTAATTTGCCGGAACTCTGGATCCTTCAGAGTCACCATTTAATTTCCTTCTTGATTCCCACCTCTCGTTTCTTCCATCAAACCTTGACTTTTTTTTACAATTCTTATAGCTGTATATAGCCATATTGTATCGGTGTAACGTTCTTCCTACTTGCCGAGTTGAACTCGTAGGCAGCATTGTTGCTGACGCTTGGCGACTGACCGCGAAGTTCTAGAGTTTGTCCTCGCGCCGATGGCGGATATTTCATGCTAGCAAGATAGCTAGATCGAATTTAGTTATTTTCTGGTGGTGTATTCTAGTAACCTACTGCTCTGAACGGTAGTGTTCCATGGTTTCTCGGATCAATTCCAGCTGAATGCCGAAGAAGTGTCCTAACAAATGGCCCACGGACCGCATGCCTACTTTCCTTCCTGTTCCTGCGGCCTATCATCTCCCATTGCGCGCTACATACACACTTACTGTTACATGCAGTACACTACCATTCATGGTAGATCAGTTGGAGCTTACAGCTTGTGCCCGACTGCTGCGTTGTCCAGCAGGGGGGAGAAACCTGGAGGGGATATCCCTCGGAAACCGACATGTAGGTTGGCACTGGGAAGGAATCTCCAGCAACTCCCTATAAAAAAGTTCACTACGCTAGCGACCATAGCTGCTGTACGGCGTAGCAGAGCCGTAGCAGTTAACGTTTCCGTAAAAAAAAAAAAATCAACCGTTCTTCCTATGTACGTCTTTGGATCATCAATTGAATTTTCTACCTTATAAATAATAGAAATCTTACCTTTTCCTCTGGTGTCATAGAACCTACCTAATACTCATTCTACTGCGCACACTAACTCAGAATTTAAATGGATGTTCAGTTTGCTTGTACAAGAGAATCACCCCTCCCCGACAAAAATGGACCCCAGTGCCACTCTCGGAAATTACAAATAATGCGTACCAATGTGCCATGGTAGGTGTTTAAAAATTCACTAGTGAAGGAATTACAGCTAATATTTTTCTTTAGATTCATAATAATAATAATAATAATAATAATAATAATAATAATAATAATGTGAATGACGCAATTAACGAGATATGGAATCAGAGAAAAGAAGAGACAGTTGAATAAGCATAATCCGTAGTGGCTCATTCGAAAAGAAAAGGAAAAAAAAGTTAATGTTATGTATTTGGCTGAGCAGTATTGGAGAGCATTTATTTCTCCAAAAAAGAAAATCGAAATGTTACGAGGTTGTAGAGAACTGCAATCCATAGTGCGCCCGGCACGTCATTCCTCCCGCGAAGGCATCTCGCGGCAACGGGCGTCCACCGGGGGCACCTGGCGTCGAGGAAGGAGATCGTCTGTGTGGTCGCGTCTCGCGCCTTTGTATGGTAATTGGCGGAGCGGGGCCCGGCTCGGCGCGACGCGGCGCGGCGCAATCTCGCGGTGACGCGCGTGCGTGACCGACGTTTCATCACGCGTGCGTTTTGCGTCAGGGCGCCTCGGTGCCTCCGTGCGGCGGCGCTGGCTCCTTTGTGAATCGCGTTCCTCCTCGCGCCGCGCCGCGCCGGCTCACTTGTGCAAACGATGCAGGTCGTGCGCTGCCGCCGCCGCCGCCGCTGCCGCTCTTGCCGATTTAAATAGAGATCGCGCTCCGCCGCTTGGCTGGCAGGTTGTGATCCCCGCGCGCGGGTGCCAAGTGGGTGTTGCAGGTTTCCTGCGATTTCTCGCCTTCTACGGTTTGCCCAAGCGGCATGGCTTGCTCCGGCCTTCGCAATGGTGTTATGGAATGCCGCAGTAAACCCAGGGAAATGGCAGGTTCGGGCAAAAAATAAATATAAGTGACAGCACCGGGAAAAAGAGTTCAGTACAAGGGCCGAGTAACTTGGAAGGTTTACTACAGATACGAGAATTGATCGGTCATTCGTCGATCAACTATTTTGCCGGTAGTGATATCGACTCGTGGTTGTCGGTAATTATATACTTAGAGAAATAAATAATAATATTAAATATAGAGGACAACAATTCTCAAACTGCTTTACGGATTATTTTGTGACTTGTTTCGAAATGAAAACAGGATGTCTGTAAGTTTGCTTGATTCCCAATAATAGTAAAGATATACACTTCAACATGGCTAATTAATGTAGTCTCCGGCTTACTGGCCTTTCAATTCTGTGGTTGTTCGATGTATTATGTTTATATTCGCCAAAAATGTGAAAAACAATAAAAGAATGATGTAAAAGACATAATAAGCACGTCCAAGCCTTTCACAATCCGATCTCTCGACCAAAATAAACCTCACTTTCAAATCTTCGATCTTCAGTTGACTCATTGTTTTGTGTCAGAGTCCATTCTCAACTCCAGAGGTCGCCGTCGTGAATTTATGCGATTCAATTAACGATTTCTCGGATTCGACGTTCCCGACCTTCTATCAAAGTCCGGAATCGCCTTTCGCGAGCAGGTGGAGACTGCGAGATCATCCATTGTTTCATCACGTTCCTGCGCCGGCAACCACTGGCACGCGGTGCAGTCGGAGCGCCGCCGCGAAAAGATAATGTCAACGTAACGGCGCCTCCCGGAGGGGGGCTGGGAACACCGGCGGCGGCGGTGACTTGCGTGTCTAAAGGAAGCGACTCGTAGACGCTATGGTTCGCTACTGAAAGACTCTTACAACACACCGAGGCGCAAAAAGGTTTCGCTAACTTCCGACCCTTGCTGCGAGTCCGTTATGTTGTGTCATGATTAACTCGTGGAGATGTGCAGGGAATCTGTGTTGTTGGAACGAAGTTTTTTGCCCATGCCACGTGTTGGCTGATGAAAGAAAGAAAAAAAAGGGCTAAAGATGCTATTTCCAGTATTGTCTATTTTACTAACTTCGTACTTGGGATACTCCATGTACGGGTGACACGCGTGCTGGTCTCTGAAGTTTACCTCCACATTACGTTTCATTTCCAACGCGGGGCTCCCTAAATGGTGCGCTGGATTAGCTGGTCTGAACAGGTAATCTGCATGCTAGACTTCAGACCTCTTCCGGGTCAGAAGAGTTTTTCCGTGGTATCGTTAAGTAGCAGAGTGACACACCGTCGCGAGGTCGCGCTTAAGCAGTTGGACGTGAACCTGCCTTATTGCCCTGAGTATTTAAGGTAATTGCTTTGTTTCTTCATGGATAATAGGGAAGTTATAAGGCTACATCTGTGAGTTCTCGATGATTTTCTTTCAGCGGTTAATATAAGCCCGGAAATTTTACGAGAAAGATGTTTTGGATTAAGTTTATAATTCGTGAAATGTCATAATGACGTTTTCCCTTTAAAATGAATTCAAGTAGATATTTTTAAGGCATAAAATGTGTCTGTGAATAATAAACCTATTATAAACTATGAGGAAATTTTATAAGAGTTTGCTCACTTCGTTTTGGTTAGGCCGGAGGTGTTCTGATAGCTCCGCCCTGTTTCAGGGTCACATTCAACAGAAGTTCTTTGCACAAAGTGACTGATAATGGCTCTCATCAGTCATTCGGAAAAAAACTTGCGCGTGGCGTGTTTCGTGTTTAAGGAAACACCTCTGCAGGCGGCGCGACTCCTGCGGTAGGGAGACGACTTCATCAATCACGCAGGTCGGGCGTGGGAGCGAGCGGAGCGGAGTGGAGTGCGTTTCGCGCAGATGCTGGCTGAGCGCGGCGCCTCCGAGCGCGTGCCTAGAGGTGGACGGCAGAGAACAGGCCAGGGGGCTGACGATTAAGCCATCGACACGCACGAGGCCGATCATGTTCGAACTAGTTTGGTCGCGATGAAAGAAACAGTAATATCACACACAAATCTCTAATACTGTGTTACTCTGAAATTAGTGCTCTCCTTATAAATTTGTTTGTTATTTGTACATGAGAGCATTTTGATAATCAAAAGACCAGAAGGAAATCATGAAAATACAGCGATTTCATTTCAGTTGTAAGAATTAATATTCGTTAAAAGTGTATTCATGAATACCAAAAAGTTATAAATTATTACTGTGAATACAGATTTTGAATTATTTTGAGCGTTGCCTAATTAACTGAACTTTTTTGTTTGTGTGTTTAAAAGTTAATTATTAATTTAGCATTGCCATCGTCTTTTACGATACATGGATGTTTATGTGCGATGTACGTTTCATTTAGAATTTGCCCGGAGCTTGGTTGGCGGGTGTGTGAGCCACTAGATGAAGAGAAGAGAACTGAGGTGGGGACCTAGGAGGGAATGGGCGCGTGTGTGTCGGGCTGTGGCTGTAGGAGAGTAGGCTGCGCGCGTAACGGGAGATCGCTCGCTGTCCTCTCGGCTGCTGCCTGCCGTGGGTGCGCCCAGCGGACCAGGTGACCCCTCGACCTCTGGGTCCCGGCCACAGACCTCCGACCTCAGGCCCACACCCGCCGAGCTACCAGCTCACAGCTGTTCGCCGGGGATGAGAATTACCCCTTACCCTGCTACAAGGACCGAGCGATATTATGAGAATCGCATGAAACGATTGTTTAGGTTCTGTCATGGAAAATGGTTCGTTCCATCCGATAGAAAAATGAAAGGGTTGTTGAAGGTACGGTGGCGATAATGAAGACCGACTCGATTCCTCGATCCGAGCGAACAATCTGTGAAATAATGTGTTAGTTAATATTTAGTTGTAACTGTATTTGCCGATTTGGGGGCATCTCTTAGAATCTCATCGATGTCATCAAATTATTAAGTCCCTTAGTGGTACAGTATACACGTGTAATTCAGGTAGTACGGAAACGAAGAATTCGTTTTATACGTTTCGTTTCCGTCCCGCCTCTTTTGTGGCGTCCAACTTGTTGCGTTAGCGCACGCAGTGTGAGCGGCGAGCGCCGTAAGAGCGCAGGCTCCTTGTGCGGCGGCGGCGGCTGAGGCGGCGCTTCCTTCCGCTGCCCTTGCGGGGTTTCCTCCCGAGTGCGCTGGGGGCCGCGTTGTTGCTCTCCGCCGCTTCCCGGCGGCCGCTTTGTTGCTTCCGCCGCGGGGCGTGGAGCCGACGCGACTCGGCGGGGGCGCGTTCCGACGCCGGCGGTCGCGCCCGCGCGCGCTCTCACGCGTTTCCCTGCCCGCCCCCGCGTGGAAATGGGACCTGCTCGCGTTGTGGTAATCGGATGTGGTGGTAGGTCGTGTGAGGCGTATGACTTGTGTGCGAGATCTGAGGAAATCACCTACTATTTTCCTTGGTGCGTTTCTTATAAAGCACTTGTTCACTTGCTGGAAAACTTGAAATCGGTGCTATTTGTGCCTCGTCGACTGTACTCAAAATTGGTTGGTTACGAATCGATGTTTGATCGTAACCACCTAACGCTTACCGTTTATGATCGACTGACGTTAAAGGTACTCCATATTGTCACAGACAACACCTAGGCTAGGCTTGGCTTGGTTTTATCGCTTCTGATGTCGAAAATAATTATAATATAGGTGAAACGTCATGATTGTATCGCGGGTTGCCTATCAGTAGATGCAATTTTAATTAATGTGTTTGGTTGGCCCTATACCCGGCGAAAACCCTCATGTTCCTTCGAACTAGTTAGTACTAGTTTCGAACGTCTTTTCATATTTTATGTTTCGTTTAAGAAATGCAATCTGCTTTGCATATTTGTCGCATATAGCTAAATAAACATTACAAAGTTTAGGGTAAGACATCAAGTCCTGTGAAAAATGGGAGTGCTGAATCTGGTAATGGGTAATGATGGTAATTTACACAGATTCCTGTCAATGCAATTGTTCTGGGAATGCGAGTCACATATGTAACTTCAAAATGTGTTATATTAGTAGAGCTACGTGTCAGTCTGTGTTTTGTAAAGTAAATAATTCCTTCGTTCCCATATTGATAGAATAATTTTAGTATCTTTTCTTGTATTGCCTCTTCAGACAATTACTCACGTGATTAAAATCGATTTACGATCTCGTTTACATTTTTTGTCGACTTATGTTGTCAAAATTTCGTGAACAGACCATGTAGGACTGGCCTTCAAAAATTCAACTAGTCATTTGTTCTTAACGGACAGAGTGGGTCATTTTCCCGGGACCTGAAACGTGAGTCGCTAAGCCAGTTTGACGTGGTGAAATGTGGCGTTGGGGAATTTCTGCTGTAAGTAATTGCTTTAAAACACGTATGATTGTTTAATTCGTTGATGACTCTCACATTTACAATTATACGTGCGGATGTTTTTCTTCAGCGTTTCGTTAAATTACACGGATGCATTGTTACGCAGAAACATTCACAGCGCTTCCCTCTAATAATGCAGAAAGAAAGTGCGGAAGCGGAGAAAGTACTTTTTTCTCCCTTTTTCTGCGTAATTCTGCCGGGCGCAATTTTCCATTTACCTTTTTTTTTTTTGTGCTAGCAGATGTGTCCGCCTTCTTTTTAGTTACTATAGTTTTTTTTTCTATCCCACAGATGCGATTAGGATGCATATCAAGTACCGGAAGATATAAACCTAATTTCCTGTTATAATCCATTGTGCGGAGTGCGTCTGATGTGGCAGCTCACGGCCACGTACCTGGAAAGTGCATTGTGCTGAGTTCGCCGTAGAGTATATTACGTGTTAGGCGGTTAACGCGTATCGAGTGTGACTAGACACGGCTGCATCACTCGAGTAATATGCATTGGGCTTGTTTTGCTAGATTCCGTTTACCATGTTCTGTGAATCTCCCAATGATACACAACCCACGGATTCCGGATGAAGGGACTGTACGTCCTCATAGATACGAACCCGGGAATAGAATCAATCGAAGCAAATCCAGGGGG
Organism: Gryllus bimaculatus; assembly: GCA_017312745.1. Lineage (NCBI taxonomy): Eukaryota > Metazoa > Arthropoda > Insecta > Orthoptera > Gryllidae > Gryllus > Gryllus bimaculatus. The sequence continues at coordinate 1,199,044 of BOPP01000130.1, forward strand.
AGGAAATGCACAAATTTGGCAGTGTATGTGGTGGCTGGCCAGGGTGCGGTGGCGGCGTGCGGCGTGTGGACGCGTGCGAAGCCGCGGGGCAGGCCACCTCGGCGGGGCCCCCGCGCGCCAGGTAGGCCGCTGTGGCGCGCCGCGCCGGGAAGGCAAATACAGGCTGCGGCGGTGG
>BOPP01000130.1:1199228-1233660 GCA_017312745.1 Gryllus bimaculatus
AGGGCGGGCGCAGCCACCGCCGCAGTCCACTGCACACCGCGTGGATGCGCGCCCCGCTCCGCCGACCGCACTCGCGCCCGCGCCGAGCGCGCCTCTCGACGCACTGGCAATATGCTTATCTGCGAATTCGTAATCTCCGCGTTCAATATCTCCGATGAATGTAGCTGTCGTTTGTGCGTTGTGAAAGAATCAAGACGATGCTTTCGCGGGTTGCCGTACAGCTGCTTTTCAAATTCATTAAGAATTTTCTCTTCTGCTCTCTAAATATCAAATTTGGTTAATATTTTCCATAAACAAGAACTCATACATTTCATTTTTCTCTAAAATAGAATGCATTGTTCGAAGGGAACCTAGAAGAATGTTTAGTGACGAAAGTCACTAATCTAGAAAAGAAAATTTGAGAAAGAACTCGTAAATCAGGTCTCCATCGTAAAGTGCTTTAAGTGTATCGTGCCTGATAAAGGGAAGTACGAATTGGTTTGAACGATAAGCTTCATTTCCTTACTTCATTCATATCCGTTTCGATTAGAGAAGGTCTCCCACGGGTAGGGAATAACCTGCCATGAAGAGAATCGGTAAATCGCTACTATTAATCTTTCTTCCTGCCGATGCGACGTGTTGCTTGTGACGTACGCACTATTCACCGCCACGTGTGGACGTGGCCTTTCCCGCTGGAGACCACGCACCAGAGCGATTCGTAGGCGGCGATCGCGAGAGTTCTCTCCGAGCGCGAGCGGCAGCGAAATCTGTTTTTCGTCCGCTTCGTGCACCGACGACTCCTTGCGATCGGTGTGCGTCTGTCCGTCGAACGCGTCACGCTCCCGTCGCGTGCGCACGCGGAAGTCGGCCGGAGCGGCGATTCGCCTTGGGGAATCGCGGCGTGCGCGCTCGCACCCTGCAGCGTGCGCTCGGACCGAGCGGTCGGTTCTCGGCGACGGCCCCAGCGTCGTATAAGGATCCCAAGGTGACGAGCGGGTTGTGCCGCGCCGCGCCGCGCCGCGCTGCGCTGCGCTTTGTGCAAGTGGTCGTCGCCGAGGAAGAAAGGCGCGCGCGGCAAGTGAATGCCGGCCCCCGCGCTTTGCAGGTTTTGAAAGGGGGGCGTACGCAAGCTTGTCGTTTGGCTTGAAGGTTTATCGACGTCGTTTATCAAACGTGAAAAGAGGATAAATGCACTTCGTGAAGTGTTTCGTAGTCAGAGAGAGAGAGAATTTTCTCGTGTTTGAGAGTCTTACACGCGCTCGGTAAATAAAGATTTCACATGGCATTGATTTTAAAAGGAGTGGAAATGAATGGACCTTCTGATAAATGCAGAATATACGTGAGAGAAGTAGTTGAAACAAGAGTATTACCGAAACTGCTTGATATTTTCATTAAATTACACGCAGATCATTCAGTTGTTTTTTTTTTTTTAATATTCCAAAAAGAAGGGAATAGATTCCGACGTATATAATTACTGGTCTCAAAGAATGAAATTTATTGTCCAGTTTGAAGTGTTTGAAAGTTGTACATTCTCCCCGAAGGCTGAATAGAACAATAAAATAACATAAAACCGTAGTTCAAATGCAATTTCACCTCTCGGTCTCCACTAAGTTCGAGCTTCCGGATGAACTTTCCTGTGTCATTTGGCGGGGCCTCTGTAAAGCGCATTGTGCTTGGTTTCCTTTCCCCAGTTGCATTCTCGTTGTGTGGATGGAGCTCCCGTTCCGAATTCTGCCTGCTCCGCGTGTCGTGCCGTCGGGGAGGCCGAAGGCGACCTTCGTTCGAGGGAGGTGGGCGGGCGGGGGCGCACGTGAGCGCCTTGGCGCGACCGTCCCCCGCACGTGAGTCGGGGGCCGCGGGGCAGAGCTCGCTCGGACACCGCCGCGGATACCGACACCGACACTGCCCCGCCCCTTGCCTCCGATGTTTACAGCTACCGCCCGCTGCGTCGGGCGATCGGGTTTCGCCGCCGCCGCAACAGCCTCCCCTTCTCTGACGCTGTGCCGCCGCCGCCGCCGCTGCCGCTGCCGTCGCTCAGCGCAGTAACAACTGTCGCAAAGAGCGCCATTTCAGCGCCCGGCCGGGTACATTCCTTGATTGCAGCTATTCACAAGTGCAGCAAGTGATTGAAGTTATTCACCCGATTCTTGCTTTCTGTTACGAGGATTTGTTTCCTTCTTTCTTATTTTCTCTCTTTATCTCCCTTGTACAGTTTGATTGACTTTTCTCAAATACCTTTAGCCTATTTTGCTTCTTGGTTGTATTAGGAACATTTTCCGTTTGTCTCTGTGCAATTATTGTCGTATATTTTTCTTTCTTTTCTTTCTTTCTTTTCTTTCTTTCTTTCTTTCTTTCTTTCTTTCTTTCTTTCTTTTCTTTCTCACTTTTGATACAATGGGATAATTCTTCCAATCGGAGATGAAATAGTTTGATTTGAACTTTATTGACTCTCCGCCGGATTCCTAACACAAAACATCTATGTGAGCCGAGCGCTGATTACGATATTCCAGAAACTAATTCCGGAGGCTCTAATAATAATAATAATAATAATAATAATAATAATAATAATAATAATAATAATATCAATACCAAGTTTCAAATCCTTCATTGGTTTGCTGCTTATATTGTGACGTAGTGAAATAAGAAATAAATTTCAATAACAAAATAAAAATAATATATTCAAAGATTATGTACAAGTTACAATGAATTGCTAATATTAAAACACTCCGGCAACCTTTTCCTTTCGGAACACTGCTTTACCGCAGAAAATACAAGCCACGCGTGATGCGCGCCGTCGGACCTCTGTCCCGTGACAATTACCGTCACATGGCCTGACGCCAAAAGTTAACCCGGTCGTGGCGACCGTGTGCCTACAGCACGTGAGATTGTCTGGCCCTTACTCTCCGGACATCTCGCCCTCACTCCTACACCCTCCTTGTACATACACGTACAAGCTACCCGATGCAAACTGAATGAGAGCGCGGGCGCAGATGGCGCCGCGTTAAATAGTTGAGGCTGACACCCCCACCACTGTTCCATAGATAGACTCGCACGCCAGCCTTGGTTTACGCCCCCACACAGAATTCTCAGGTTGGCTGCCTGCTTCCGTAAACGAGGCTCGCCGGCAGCATCCTCGGAGTTTACAGCCTCCGGTATTTTTGGCTCTGCGGCACTACCTGAGTCAACCGCCCGAGCGCAAACCCCCGGATGTTCAGGCTCAACCCCTTCCTCCCCCGCAGCGTACTTTCACCAACCTAACGGTTCTGGCCCTCGTGTTAACGACGCCACAATATATTGCATGAAAACATCTGCAATGACGAACGTTCCGTACTACGATACATTCATTTATCATTTGCTGTCAGTTTTAATGTGAACTCTGAACACATTCGGAGAATGATATTATAATTTAATTGTGTTTTGCTTCGTCTATCAATGGGCTGTCTTGGCTCCTAATATTTCTTCAGAATTGCTTTATCTTATCCGTTTGTCAAGTGTGGATATATATTACGAGTACTTCTAGACTTCAATATAAGCGTTAACTCTGTATTACGCAACATTACCGCGCACGTTTTTCACGTCTGTCACTTTCATGTAACATGTTCCGCGCTAACAGGCGTAAACGCCGGTTTACCCTCGTCTGAGAATAGCCATCCGTCCGTGTACCTCGAAGCCGATCCAAAGGATTTTGAACACTGTGAGCGCGTGCGTGGGTCTTTTGTCCAAATAAATGGCCGGCCTGAAGCGGCGGCGGCGGCCGTGCGGTCCAGCGCCGGCGTGCGTGTGCGTCCGCACGCGCGTGGGTCTTCTCTTCCCATCGCCCGCGGCGATCGCGGGCTGATAGCGCACGTCTGGCGCCGCCGCGGGCACGCGAGCTTCCTTCCTCCGCCGCCTCCTCCTCCTCCGTCTCCCGCGGCGCCCTGGCTGCCGTTCCGCGGGCGGGTCAACGCTCTCGCGGCGCCCGCTCGTAAACACACGCGGCGGCGGATGCTCAGCTGTCCGACCGACCGAGCGGAAGGAGGCGGCGGCGGCGGCACGGGACACAGTGGGGGCGTTTGCTAAGCTCGCGAGGGCGGGCACGGGCAAGAAGGACCGAGGGAGTGGGACGGGTACAGGGAACGGTGTCCCGAGAAGGCGGAGCAGAGGAACGTAACGGGGCGAAGCGGCGCGGCGGCAGAAGGACGGCACATGAAGGAACTAGATAGATTTATTATTTCTGTAGGTAGGTATAGAACCTGGTGGCAGAACACTACAATTTACATATTACAATTAAGATTGATAATACACTGTAATTTTAAAGCATTTTAAATTTATTTTTTTACTACTTTAAATATAATTGTTATTTAACAAACCAATGTGTTTAACAGTGATTATTACAATACTACTAATTATAAAAATAACAATTATAATAAAATTATAACTAAAATAATAACTATTTGAATAAGCCTAGCTTATACAAATGTCCTTAGTTAATCTACTTCTAAAACTTTGTACACATAGAGGAAAGGGTTCAATGGCTGTCGCAGGTAACTGATTCCAGCTGGAACAAATGTGAAATACAAGGAACTGAGTGGGCAGTATGAGTTCACGAGGAAGGAGAGGGTGAAGGAGGGACATGGGTGGTGTGGGGGCGATGCGAGGGTGGGGTGCGGGCCGGGCAAAGCGTGAAGGTGGCGGTATGCGCAGGAAGAATGGGTCGTACCAGAGGGGAGGGTGCGGCGGCGTTTTGGAAGGAGGCCGCCTGCGCAGCTTCCGAGCGCGCGAGCCTTGGCTGGAGGACCTGCTCCTGCGCGCGCGTCGAGTGTCGGCTTGGAATCCGGGCCGCGGCCGTCCTCGTAACCGCGTTGCACCGCGGGGGAGGGTGACAGGCAGTGCATGTGGGCCACGCGCGGCACTAAATCAGCCAAAGTCAATAGGGTGCGCCCTATTTTTACCTCTGTGCAAATTCGTTTCCCTTCGAAAGTAATTCTGTGCTCATTAATGTTAAAGGATTACGGCTCAGCGTACTAAAATTCAAGATGTTTTTAAAAAAACTATTATTTTTTACGCGAATTCTCCTAAATGCTTACTTTCAGAGAAAAGCCCTTTGTATGTTTTGCAGCTGTTGGTAAATGTAAAATTACGTACTATTTTATTCTTCATTTTTCGGTTCTTCCTATAATGCTCTTCACGTATCTAAGACCCCAAACCGGTAAGAAAAGAACGTTGTTGTACAGTTCATTACCTCTACTATTCACGACAGTAATGAATTTAACCGTTTAATAACCACTTGCAAAAAAGAATAAGGAAATCCTAAATTTCCAACATGTCCACATTTCTCTCCTGAATTCATAAGACGTCAAAATTTGTATTTCGTAAATTGGAGTGAAACATACATTTACTAACACATATTACTGTAGTCTGTATGCGAGACGGAAAACCCAGAAGCCAAACTGGCAGTCAGCTGCGTGCGTGTGTCGGCTTTTAACGCGACCGTAAGCGCACCGTGACTAACACGCTTACGTCCGGAACGCGAGGAGGCATGAAATGTTGCACCTTCCCGGGCGCTTGTCGCAAGCGAGCGGGTCTCCCTCGGCGCGTGGGCGGGCGGGCGAGCGAGCGCTCCTCGACGCCTAAGCGGCCTCCGCCGCGCATTCATCACACCTCGACGCGCGTGTATTTCTGCGGTGGGCGCGCCGACGTTTTTAGAAATTTCCGCTCAGAAATACCCTCGCGCCGGCGGGGTCGTTGTGGCCGTTTTCTCTGAGAGGATGAATGGCTCCGAAGCCCCAGTATGCGAGGAGCGAGCGCCACCCACCGGTTGGAGCGCTTTACGAGCCGTCAAGGGAGGCGGCGGCGGCGGCGGCGGCGGCGCCGACGGTGACACAGGCGCGCGGGCGGCAGCGGCGACGTCGAGGGCGGTGACAGGCGGAGAGACGTAGCCCGGACGGCTGGCCGTTGCGAACCGAACTCGCTTCGCTGTATCAAGTGCGCTGACAGCGCGGAATAGGATTTGCCAAGACCGGGAGTGACGGGTCCTCAATTTTGTAGAACTATTAAGACACGAACTAATTATATTCCCTTGGAGCCCTTTTTATATGTACGGGAATTTGAACTGTTTTTGCTCTAAAATGTGTCTTAAGATGCATTGTATTTTTTTCACAACAGTGGATTGAGCGATTGTCTTTGCTAATCGATGGTGTCTCGCGGTCCTCGAAAGGGGCTGTCAGGTGATAACTGATAACTGTAACTGCGGTCTTGATCTTTATTTTTCCGCTAGTGGTGAACCTGAATTATACCGGTGTTGATGAAGTAATTCGTGAATGAAATAGTATAATGGATGTGTTTATAAACGGCGGAACGATAAAATTATAGAAAATAATTTAAAAAAAATAAATAAATAAAATTAAGAAAGACCGGAGGAAAGATGATCTCGAAAAAAAGCAGTGCCACTCGCAACTATCACGAGAAGTAAATAGGTGTATTCACAGCCTTCGGTGTTCAGCTGTTCCGCTCGTCCAGTTGGAGAGCGAACACGAACCCCCCACCCCCATCTCCACAGTGGCCGACGCGATGCACAAATGCGGCGTGTTTCGTTGCCCGGCGCCTCGCTTTTCGCGGAATTCCTTGGCCGTCGTCTCGCCTTCGGGCGAGTGACCGGCGCAGCCGTCGACCCCGGCGGCGTTCGCATCTCCCGACGCTGCCGGCGCTTATGAAGAAGCATTGCCGAGCGCTGACCCGCCCCGCCCCGCCCTACCCCGCCACGCCGCGCCGCGCCGTGCCACGCCCCGCCCTGCCGGCAGCTCGAGTGACAGGAAGACGGCGGCGCGCGCTTCCAGATGCCCCGGTTACGACTGTGTTTACGAGAGAAGGACCGGAGGGGAGGAGGTCCTCGGTCCCGACCCAGCGGCGTCAGAGCGCGCGCCGAATCGGACGCGACCCAGTGGGGTAGGCGCGGATGGCCGACACAAACAGACACACAGGCACCGGCTCCCGAGGGGAGAAATAAACGCGCTGTGGATGTCCTCTTGGCCAGTGTTGTGGATTCCGGGAACTTCGGATTCCTTCTTTGCTCTGTTTCTTTCGTAGATTACGGCCGGGCAAACCCTGATGTTTTGTATTCGGAGAAACGTCGTCATGTCGCGGATAATTATTCAATAAAAACGAGGCAACAGCAAAAATTACATTGGTTGTCTCTAATTGAGCACTCATCTTCCTTAAATTTCGTTTTTTCTCTTCATTAAGGCGTCGCTTTATGATGTCATGAGTAGATTGAGGTTAGTCGGGTGTCTATATCGTAGTCGTAAAGAATGGTGCCCGAAGTACTTGCACGAATTGCGAGCAATGAAGGATCCAACAGTACGGGGTGGCAGCAATAAAAATTGTTATGGAAGCGTTCGAGACTCAACTAGCAATAACGCACGTTGATTTATCGAAATCGGCCATAAAAGATGCTTAAAGAAGCGTCGTAATGAACGAGCCGGGACACTGACCCCCAGCCTTGGGATGGGCGATGGCTGGACGCCGTGGCCCGCGCCTCGCCCTGGGAAATGAAAGGAAATACGACCAATAGACCGCGTTGACGAGCCGTTCGCGACATTCCGCCAGCCGATGGCATCTAAATAGCTGCCAGCTGCTGCTGTGCGTCTGGCCGCGCGCCGTCGGCGGTGCAGACGCCGCTGAGCCGATGACAAGCGGAACTACGAGCACGCGAGACATGATGATCCGAGAAAATGGGGGTGAGGTTTCACTAAGGGAGTATAAGATTCTGATCACGGCACTCAACACTGATTGTTAAGCTTGGTCAATAAACGAACGATTGTAAAATTCATTCATTATGATAGCGAATTCACCGAATCAGTGACGGTAAATTAGTGTCATTTTTAATTATCGCTCTTTTAATCTGCAAAAGATACTCATTCGGCAAGGTTTCTTACTTGATGATTAGTAAAATAATTATTAAATTTTACTTGATTGTGCAATTGTTTCTTGTAAATTATTTGTTTTTAAACCACACCGCAAAAAAACTTTCCTTTCGACTCGTGTACACAAGAATATAGTAAAATAAATGGGCTGAAGAAACTTGCATTTTATCGACAATTGAACCGCCTGTATATTATAAGTTTCGGTTGTGTAGATCTGGCAGAGAATGTTCGACTTTGGGCGCCTAAAAAGGTTAAATGAACAAATAGTGAAATCGGCCAGAGAGAAGCAAATCCAGAGAGTTAGCAGAGAAGCGTCGCGTCGGATGCGGTCGCGACGTGTGAGTTTGTCTCGGCGACCAGCAGTACTTACTCTTCCCGATTGAGAGAAAGTGAACACGTGTCGTAACAGCGCGAGCGCGATCACCATTCCACATTCCACAGAGGCCACCTGCGGAACTGCTGCCGCCGCCGCCGCCGCCTCCGCTTCGATGTTGTTGGCGGCAGCCGCAGCGGTTTCAGCTGCCCTCTCTTCTCGCTAGGGTGAACCAGTGCTGTCCCGCCTCAGGCTTTGTAGCTGCTGGTCTTTTCCACGTCTGTCAGCAGCCGAGCACGGCAGATTAATGGGTCAATGCATAAACTTGTGGGGAGAGTCACTGAGGTTTTCTACACATGAACGAATAAAAAAAACGGGATGTTGTAATGTTTTGATGAATGTAATATACTATATGCAAAATATTTTTTATTTGAGTGTAGAACTTTCAACTTTGAAGTTACAGAATGGTGTGATACTGCGTTTTTTCTGTCTCTACAATCAGTATTGAAGGGTATTTTAAGTAGTCCTTTTTTCATCTAGTTCATAGTTATTTTATAAAAGATTTTACTCAGATTATATTTTTGTCTCCTATGTTTACGCAATTTAAAAACTGCGCACTAAAAGATGGCCGTAATATTTCTAATGTGTGCATTCAAACGGTCGTATTTTAAAATGCCTTTTTACAATTTGCCGCTTATTAGTATCTGACAGCATTCAGAAGTGCTTGTCTATTGTACATTTCTCATTAGGATTAAGTGGCGCTCTCGCTCGCCCCTTAGACGGGACCGGGAAGTAACCACGCCTTGCAGACCTAGCGACAAAACCCTTTCCCAGGGTCGCTCACGGCTCGCCAGCGATCTCTTTGAAGCAGCCTGAGCCGCCGCCGCCGCCACCGCATTTTTTTGCTCAGTCGGCGAGAAAAGGAGTCGGCAGCTTCCACAAAAAGTGCGAGTGCGGTCGCCGCGCTTTCGATTAATTTAGCGAGCGGGCGGGCGGGCGGCGGGCGCGGACCAGGGCGATGGCGCGGAAACCGCAAAGCCCCGCTGTGCGGCGACACGCGACCGCTGCCAGGCAGTTAGCCCGTCAGCCCGACGCCCACCCCACTCCCACTCCCCACCGTGACCGGCAGCGCGCTACGCCAAAGAGCTTTGCCGTCTTGTACAAAAAGCAACTTTCTTTGGAGTTCATGAGCTGTTATATTCGAGGGACTCTTATTGGCCACTTCTCTCGGATTTCGACGAGTCTACGCTACTCTATACGCACCCCGGGGTCAGTTAGAGCTTTCGAATATCAGTTAGAGCTTTCGACTTCGAAGATTTGTGACATGTTTCTTCACGTTGTCAAATCCATTACTAAAACCTCCTTGTTCTTGGTATTCAGTATGCCGACGACAGTCTTTAAATTTACAACGTGTTCTTTCTTGTGGGATATTGTTTCCATTATGTGTAAATCTAATGGCATCATTTCTCGCATAGTCTGTTTTTATTTTCCCGCACTTACTTTGTAGAAAGAGAAAGTTATGTATGCAATCGTACGCCTACAAACTGCAAATTTTCGGTAGAAAAGCTCTTATTTCCGGTCCCTGGTAATGAAAAAGTAGATATCTCCTGTTTGTATATATAATAAATTACTTCATCTAACACCGGTGGTGTAGTCAAAATTAATGTTTTGTGGATCCTTGATGACATAAAAATCGATTGACGGCAAAAGACTGTCCGTGTGTGGTCAAGACTGGCGCCCAAGCCATTCAGCCGATTTTCTCGAAAACTGGAAGTCCGTGATCGATCAAGGCTTGGGAGTTCCAAATTGATATTTTGATTTTTTGAGGGTACTTTACATGAAGCGTCTAAAACATTTTCAAACTTTCCTCAAAAATGGCTCTAAATTTTTCTATCAAACTGCATCCTCGGAGGATAGCGCTTAAGGGTGCAGGTCTCATGTTCGTTGAAATCCCTAAATTTTAAAAGTTTTTGTGCTATAACTAGAGTTTTGAAGGTAGAGATTTTGTTCACACGAGTGGAAAGGCGTCGCCTGCCGCTATGTACCAGAGTTACCGAGTCAATCGATTGATGAAGAAAGTGATCGTCTGGTAATATATCGATCGATTACCGCGCATCGCGACCTACCTCGCGTTCACTTGGTTCTCTCACCACGCACGGGCAGGCAGGTTCGTCGCGCCAGCTCGGCGCCCGAGGCGCTCCGCCTGCTGATCGCCAAGGTCGTTCCGGCGCCGCATCCAACCGCGCCGTGCCCGATCTGCTTCTCCGATGGGCTGAGATGCAACTTCTGACTGTTCTGACATTAGTGTGGATATTAATTATTCCTTCAGTTTAAACCATTAAGCCTATTGTTTTAGGCAAACTGAGCAAAAATTTTTAACATTATTTTAAATTTGAATTATTCTATCATGTTCTCATTAAAAATTCCCAGTACTCTCCTTATTTTTCGTAAATGTTGATATGTACAGTAATGATCCTCTTTTGTAATGAAAGTAATGCTTTAATATCATCATTCTAATAGATTCAAGCAATTTGTTCCAAGCCTTCCACAAATGTTGACAGTGTATCTGTACTTCCATAAATGTGTCTGAAGTTTTGTTTTGTACCTCATGGAAGAATTGTGATATGTTTTAATTAACGAATAATTGTGTTATAGCATTAATACTTGCTGCCTAGGTTTTAATTATTTCTATAATTGTTAGAAAATAAGTTTTGATTGTTAAAAATCAATAATCTGACATGCTTTTTCTTTTTTATTGCAGGTAAGATGTTATACCTAATTCATTATCCAGTTGTACGTAAGTAAGAAAGAAAGAATAGGTTTTTTTTCTTCAATAATGATGGTCTTGGAGGTAAAACATGTACGATATCCACAATTTAGCGTAATCACAAGCACACGGAGTATTCGAGCAATACGAAAGCGTCTTCCAAGTCTCCGCCATTCCTAGTCCATTCCGTTGCAGCCAATTCTTCCCATTCCTTGCTCGAGGCGGGGCGACGGCGAGGAAAGGGCAACGGCCGGCCCGGGCGGCGCGACGAGACGCGGCAGGAGGACGGCCGCTGGGCAGATTGAGGCAGCGCTTGACCCGCGCTTTCACGGGGAAATCGGGCGGGGCCGCGCGGGGCACTCGTCGGGAATTTTTATTGCACCCCTCCCTGCCCCGGCCCGCCCCCCGCGCTTCCCTGCCCCGGTGCGAAGGAGGAAGAGGCGCTGGATGTTTACGCGACGGGTCGCCGCACCGCGCGCCGCCTCTTATCGCGGGGATCTCGCGCGGCGTTCGCTCGCTCGGTCGGGCGGGCGTGCGTGTGCGCGGGGAGAGGTCTGTGGGAGACACGCACGCCGCTACGCCTACCGTCGTGCCGCCTTTGGACGTGCGACTGCTGTCACGCCGTGCGCATAAAGAGTCGCAGTGCGAGCTCCTTAGGCAAATGTTTACGAAGTGTTGTCGCTCTTAACGTGCAGTTGGATTAGTGTTCTTATCTGTACTTTTGTAGAGGGGTTTCAAAAACTCGTGCTTACGGAGTTGTATTCTTAAAGATTACCGGATTGTGTAAAAATATTCATGACAAGGCGATATCAGAATTCAGACCATCCCTATTATTGCTTCATTCCTGGTACGATCTGTTTACTAAAAAATGTAAACATTAATATTCGATTTTGTCTTTTGATTAATGTGTCTTCATGTGCCTTTGTGTACTTAAGCATCGTGTATGTTGTCACTCAGGCGCATTTGTTGTGACTGGCAGTGTATATCATAGCAAACTTCTAACGGAAAGCTGTGTCCAGTCATCGCATTCCGCGTTTGTGCCCGTGCGGCGTTCGCTGTTTTCGTGCGACATAATCTGAAATGCGCACTCCGACGGCGAAGATGACGCGCGTGGTCGCTCTCGTCAGCGGGCTCGTGGCGCTGACGGGGCGCGGTCCTGTCGCCTTCGTTTGCTCGAGAGCGGAAAAGGGTTGACGTGGCGTACGGTACAAGTCAGTGCTGCATTATGTCTTTAAATGCTGTCAATTAATTTTAGAAGAACACTGTTGGAAAGGCTTAATGATTTTTTTGTTTTATGAATTATCGGTTTGCAAAACTCAAGGAAAATTAGAAATTTAGAAAAAATGAATTATAAAAAATATTGCGCGAAAGAGTTTATTACGTATTGATTAATTTAACGAGCAATGCATTTTGTAGATGTAAATTTGTCTTGTAGCGCCTCGAAAACCTGCACTCAACCTTACTGTAAATATAAACCTGAACATGAATTCATATGTACCAGTGACTTCCAAGCACGCGGCGGATGATGGAGGGGGAGGTAAGAAAATAGAAGCGAATGGCGTGCAGATGCGAAGAGAGAAGTGGTGGAGGAGGAAGGCATCTTCCGCGTTCATAACCTCGTCCCGCCAGCGGTGCCCGGCAGCAGCACATTGGCCCCATTCGGCGCCGCCCGCAATTTTGGCTGCTACCACGCCACCGCCACTGCTGCCACCACCTCCACCACCTCCACCACCGGCACCGCCACCGCCATCGCCGCCGCTCCGCCACGTAACGCGATGCACAGCGCACCACGCCACACCTCCCTCCACCTTAACACGGCGCACCTCACAGTCCGCCCCACACTGCACCTCCACCACACCACCACACCACACACCACAACCACCAGATCACCGAGCCATCACAATTATTGCCCCCACCCTCCCACCCTGTAACAAACTGACTCTCCGGCGCCATCCTCACCGCTTACTCTCGATCTCCCGACTACCACGACTCAACATACCCTCTCTGTCCACCACTACAAATTTATTACCTCAACGAGCCGCCAACCAACCTCCGCAAAATAGTCATCTCCGCCTCAGTGCCACCTCTAATTCCACCTACACGTTCGGCGCCGCGTCTCTTGAGAACTCCCTCGACAAGTAATACCTGTTTCCATTACCACGCAGCGCCCGCTCCGCAGTGCCCGTCGCTACCTCCCCCGCCCACCCGCCCTCGGGCAGAAAGCGTCGAGGCTTGCGCGGCGGACAGGCGTGCCTTCTTGGCCGTGTAACCTATTTCGCCCTCTTCGCCGCAGCGGCGCGCACAAGCGCCGGCGTTGTTGCGCGCGCGCCAACACAAAGCGGCGCACATGCCGGCGCGCTTCCTGCACGCCCGCCCTCCGCGGCGCACGCACGCGCGCGCTCGATGCGGACCGCACCGCGCCGCCCCGCCCCCGATCTCCGGAGGCAGCTGCGCGCAATGCCGTTGTCATCTTCCCCGCCCCGCCCCGCCGGCCGCCTTTCACGTCCGACCCTTTAATCTCAGCGCGCGGCCTTCGTCACTGCACATCTGACGCCTCGCGCCTTGACGTTGATGAGGATTGTTCCTTTGCTAGTCGTGTAGCCACTTACAAGAAATCTTACGGCGCGTGTCGCGGTAAGGTGGTATCTGTGTGAAATGCGAGTGCTTTGTCTTTGTTTCTTGACTTGGCTCTTTCAATACTTACTCTTGTTAAAACATAATGTCTTTGTTTACCGCAGGAAAGGATGTATTGCAAACAGTAATTAATCTCCAAACTTCATTGTAACCAGTGTCAAATTTAATTAATCTTTTTCTGATTTCAAATAATTCTAAGTGTTGCGAATTTTTGCAAGCATTTTGCAGTCCCATCGTTTAAGTTGTTTCGAGTGTTGGTTTAGTGTGAACTCTGCTTACCTCTGTTGCTACAACCGCACATCAGCTTCTGCGCCTTCTGCCCCCCCCCCTCGTCCTCCTCCTTCTCCCTTCCAGCACGTGCTTCCGCCCACCGCCGCCGCCTCCGCTCGTGTCAAAGCAGCTATTGTGCACGCAGCAGGCGAAAGTGTTCCCCGCGCTTTCTTCGGCGCGGCGGTGGCGGAGGCGGCGAGGACTACTGTTACACAGGAGGAGGAGGACGACGGACGGACGCGAAAGCGCTCTGCGACCCACAGAGGCTGCCGCCGTTCTGCGACCTCCGGCGTCCCCACGCGTGGCTCTTGAATTGTCTTAATGTGTGCGTCCTCTGTCGTATCGCCGGGTTTATCTCGCGGTCGCGCCGCGCCGCCCCGGGGGGAAAAAACACTTGCGGATCCCTCCGCGGCGCGCCGTCTTTCTCGCCTGAATGCGCTTAGGCAGCGGAGAGGCAGCGCGTAGGACTGTCGGAATCCCACTCGTGGCGCTGCGCTCACAAACGATGTAAAATTTCGAACATGATGTGTCCGTGGAGGTGAGTGTGTGATGAACACGTGCTTGAGAAGGCGATCGAATATTGGTGGGAATTGAAAGTTTTTATAACTATTGTACTTCGCTAATTACTAAAAATCAGCAATGAATTCAAATCCAATGAGCAGTTAAGTTGTGTCTACCTTTTCTTTAATTCCGCATATTAGTATGTTAGTAATGTTTGGTGATCAATTGAAGCGTTTCCTTCTGCTCACTTTTGTCTTATTATTTCTTACACTTTCTCTAGAACCTCCACGGCCAGCCAACATAGTACTCTCATAGCCTTCATAGTACACCCTTTGAAGTTTGTAACATAAGTTTACTATTCTGAAAAGGTCTGTCACGTGATATATAAAAAAATAAAGACAACACTAAATAATCCTATGCACAACAGCGTCGGACTCGAGTGGGTGCGTGACATAAACAGATGTGAACAAGTAGGCAATTGGCGCACCGGATTTTTCTCGGTGCTGTAATAGGCAGTTATCGGCTCTACGATAGTAAAGCAATAATTTGTATCGTTTACAGCACGGAATAACAAATTAATTATTGTATGTTTCTTCGGAAAGTTTGCTGTCAATCATTTATCATTTTTGCCCTGCGGGGCGAAACGAAGTGGCCTAATAGTGGTTCCTAGCCGTGACCGAGCGCCTAAAACTCTAAAGTACCTTTGTAAAAAACAATTTCGGTGGAGGAAACGATGCGTGAAATGGATGGGAATTATAACGATGATAAATTTCACGTCTCCTACTTGCTCACCTTCAGAGCTTCACTTTGCCAGGCTTTTTTGCATCGCAAAACTGTGTCCGGGTCCAATTGTCATGACGTAATACTTGCTTCTCTACTTGTAGCGATTGAACAAGATCTATTTCATGGCAACGTTTATCTTGCACAGTTTTTTAGATTTGTTTCCCCTTTGTATCGTAATCATCTCGCTCTCTCATACTTATTTTTGGTTTTCTGACTTACGCCACTTTAACTGAATACTTTAGCCATTCGAAGATAACTTATTTTTTACGATTTTTCTGCCCGGGCAATGAATATATTTTTTAGGAGGCCGGAGTTCAATTGCCGGTCAGAATTACTTATTCTTTGAAATTGTAATGGTAAATTATAATAGTTCGCTCCTTTTTTTAGATTTGTCGTGTTTTCTCTGCGTAGTAAAGTTGCCTAGACATCTAAAAGTTGTTTTTGTTGCTATTTTGTTTTGTTTAGATAGAATCAGTTCACTGGTGTGATCAAATCACTTAGTGTAGATGTCTGTAATCGAAGCATAATGGAATGCGAGAATATATTCCATTCTCTTGTTGTATAGGTATTTGGAGATTTATGTTCGTTGCTTTTTTTTAATTTCCGTTAACAATGGCGGAGATTTTTTTAGCGGTGCTTGCGATACGCTCTCAGTCGATATCATCGGCACTTCTGTAGCCACTAAACGCGTGATGGGGTTGGCGAATGGAGTACGCGACAAGCCCTTCCATTGTTTGCAGTGGGTTTCGGCAGGCCTTGCCGGACAACAGCGTCGTGCGCGGCGATACTTGAAAGCAGCCGACGCTGGGCCCCACCCCCCTCGCACGCGGCGCACACGCCGGCGCGCGAGACGGCCGTAAGTGCGCTTACGGTTGCCACTGGCTGAAACAATGCAGAATCTATTCCGTTACTGCTTAGTTGCTATTTCATTCATTTTTTAAATCAAATTGTCTGGTTGCGATATGAAATGTTTCGTTTTTAGTGAAATATTTTGTAATTCATTGGCTTGTGCTCGTTGAAAGAAAAATGTAATTTCTAGACATGTCTTATCATTTGCTAACTATCTCGTTCATGTGCTTAAGGTTATTTTTTGTTGTTCAAATGGAAAAGAGAATAATTAAAGGGAAACTTGTAATATATGCACGAATTAATAATAATAATAATAATAATAATAATAATAATAATAATAATAATAATGTTATTATTACGGTGTAAGAATGTGATGGAGTTGATAATTTGCTCAAGCGAGTATGAGGCTGTTCTGTTTGAGCGGTGTGTTTGGATGGAAGGCGCTGTTTGTCAGGGGGCAAGGGAGTGGTGGGGGTGGGGTGGGGAGCGAGTACCAGCGCCAGCGCCAGCGCGGTGGAGTGGAGGTCGGCTGCCGCTCCGCTCCACGTCGCGTCGGCCTCCGCGGCGCTTCCTGCCGGCCTTCTGGCGCATCGCGCTCCCCACCCGCACCTCGCCCACGAACTTTTTTTTTTACCCCAAGTACGCTTTGGATTTGGATAAGCCTTCGCCAAATATAGTGGGAATAATTTTCGTTGACATTTCCCTGTGAGTAAGGCAACCAAACTGTGGATCGAAAAGCCATTTGTAACGGCCGGCGACCATTTAGGATCTTAATTGTTCGCAGCCTGCTAAGAGCTATCGATACATAACTAACGATGGTGTAGGAGTACTTCCACTCACATAAACGGTTAGTTACATAGTTGTTGAGTGTATGTGTTTTTTTTAAATAAAAAAGTTGTATTAATAAAGGGTTGAACGACACGTCGTCTTTATCAGCCAAACGACGTTAATTACTTTTAACTAACTAATTATCTAACTTGTTCTGGCATAATGTTTGGCCTGTCTGCGAAAAACAGTCATTGATTTTAACACTATTATCTCTGAAAGGAGGTTTCGTAGTTCGCATAAATAAATAAAAACATGGATGTGAAAGACAATAAACGCGAATCAAAATGCTATAACTTCATCCGTAGGTGATATAGATCAGCTTCTTTTTGGCCATTAAGAAATGTCTTTAAACTTTTCGAATAAAATAAGTGTTTTTCTTCTACTATTGTCATAGCAATGAAGTAAACTAATTATTCTACTTCCGGAATGATGAGCTGGTTTGTGTTTGGATTCGGCGTGTGCTTTACCTGCGCCGTGAGTGCGGCGCGGCGCCTTGGGCAGCCTGGCGGCGCGTGCGAGCGCAGCGTGTAGCCGTCGGCCTCGCGGCCCGACCGACCGCTCCGCTCCGCGCGACGCGGCGCGACATGGCTGGAAACGGAGCGACCATCAGCGCCGCCGCGCCGCTGCCCTTACTGCTGCTTTCTCTCGGTTCCGCGTGCGACCGCCCGCCCCAAGGTGGCTGACGGCCATTGATTGCAATTGCTGCGTTCATTTGCACACCGTATCAGTAGTTATTTTGATTTCGACATCAGCCATGGTCTTTCAGGGTTTGGTTGTTATTTGGCATTTATTGCTTCCGAGTGTAGTAATCTGCTCGGCGGTGATCTTGTTTCGTGTTGCGACGCTGGGTTTAAATTTGGGGCTAGTTGTGTGTAACGATTTTAATATTTAGTAAGTTTAACAGGAGTTCCGACGTTTGATCAGTTTGCTTGATTGCTACGTCAACCGTTGCATATCGATGCTTTCATGATGGAAGCTACTAAGAGTTGGGGAACCGGCGTAAATATTCCGAAGTCTTTGCGATAAGCATTCCGGGGGGGGGGGGCAAAGGCATCCACGAGTGTTAACGGGGGCCGCCTATTCCGGGCTGTCGGCGGCGCATCCCGAAGACTCCACTCCCCGCCCCCCCGGACCATCATCATTCAAATTGCCTGTCCCCTCGTTCTGCGATGCAGGCACCCCCGTAGCCTGCTCAAGCCCAATGGATGTTCCGCCCCCAAGCTGTACTCGAGTATTTTAGACACGCGTAGAAAATACTGGTCGCATACTAGACATTACATGCTTGGTAGTGTCAAGAAAAGAACGAAGGAAGCGGACGGCAATGGCACCCAACTTCGCAAACTCTCAGTAGGTTAAAACTATCACCGACCCGATTGTTCATTTGCCATTTTACGCGCCTGACTAATAGCCGTTTCTCGCCGTTCAGTGAGAGCGCTTAGTAAAAATAGCGAGTCGTTGGTGGGCGCCGAATTCGCTGCCGGTGACCGGCGAAGAGGTCCACGGGTTGCATCAGCGGCGGTGCGTCAGTGGGACGGGGCGGTGAAGATGTGGCAAGGCCGAGCGGGCGCCTGCCCCCGCGCGCTGCCCTCGCGCTTGGCACCTGCCGAATAGGGGGCGAACGGAGAGAGTCGCGTCACCCGGTGCCCTAAATCGGGCGCTTTGTCGCCGCGCCGCGTTGCGTCGCGTCACGGCTTGGACTTGGTCTCAGTTGGCGCCGCGCTCCGTTTTATTCGCGGTTTCCGCGCTTTCTGCCGGAAGCCTTGAGCGGCCGCCCCGCCCCGCCCCGCCGCCAGGTTGGCAGCGGGGGAGGACCTCCCCTGCCTCGCCTCTCGTGCTTCGCGTTTCCTAAACGTGTACTACTCGTATTGCGTATCAGTAACCACTGGCCTTGCTTGGTGCTCAGCTTCAGAACAGGATCCCCCATTGGTTCTTTCGCGTTGCAGTAGTTGCATGTTTTGGTTTCGCATTGCCGAATGTGTGAGCAACACGTGATGAAATTGTGGTCGTAGATCATCGTAACCGATTGATATTAAATGTGTTACAGTCGCATAGTAAATATATTTCGATGAAAATTTAATTGTTGTTCATACTAATATGTCGAAGTTACCAACCGGTAAGCTACATATAGCATCTCCAATAGAAAAGTGACAAAAGTGCGAATTTCTGATTTCTCAGAAATTGCTATTTTAAGTTTCGTAGTTCTGTGATACTCGTTATAGATTGTACCAAATATTCACCTTCTAGCGGACAGTAATTGAACTAATTCAAAATCAACTTCAGAGTAGTAGCAGTACTTCTTAGTAAACTCTTATCAGCTTTTAGCTGAAAAATGACGATTTCGCACTGTGTCACTTTCCTATTGGAGGTGCGATATGTTTCTTCTCGAGCTGCCTTCAGTAGTTCAAAAGTTTTGTAGGCTGGATTGTCGATTTGGTTTCTCATTCAATGTCCCATTTTAGCCTTAAGTTCTCTTTTACTTCCTTCATTCCCGCCTTAGATCCTATTTTTATGCGTACGCATTGTTTCGGAATATTCTATTCATTTGTCGATGTGAAGTGAATTATCAAATATGTACTCCATGTGGTGTAAAGAGTTTAGTTCGACTTGAAACGTACTTTTTTTTTGTAGGAATGAAATGCTACTGAATTCGTGTAAAAGAATGTTTCTGACTCTGCTTCTAGAATCCTGCTCTGTTAGAATAACTTGTTTACGGAACAGACATGCTTGTAATTCCTCAATGTGAAGGACGCGAATCGCTTGGCTATCTCCTCAGCTGCCCTTGCTCCTTGAGACGTATTTTGAGTGTAATCGTCCAAAAGCGTTCCCAGCAGTTGGGTGATTTTCAAGGGCGGCGGGAATACTTGGAGCAGGAATAAGAGATTCCCTGTGAGAAATGTAGCTACGCCTGTCCCTATGGTTTCTTGAAATATATTCTCCGGCATCAAAACGTTTTTCTGCAGGTATCTCTTGCTGCCTCGAGAACTTTCTGGAATTTGTAACTTGCCACATAAGATCCTAAAAGTACGTTTGTTCGTATATTATTGCTCCCCACTTAAACACTCACATTCACACACACACACACACACACACACTCGCATAAAAAATCCTTCAATAAGTTCCAAAGCCTTTAAATGCAGGATAGCAGTATCCCTATTTTCGCATAATAACTTTGAGTCAGCAGACAGAGATGTGAAGTTGAAAGTGCAAGCGTGAATCAAACGAATGCGAACATTAAGGCAGAGCAAAGCATGATCAAAGTGTTTGTAAGGACTATTAGTTAGGGCCGGCATGCGGTATGTATGTGAGGGGGAGGTGGAGGGCCAGTTGGCGCGCGTCGCAGCCGGGCCAGGTGAGGCGCTTCCGCCCGCGTTGCCCTCAAGGGCGGCGCGTGGGCGCTGGGCTCGCGCCCTGGGCGGCGGCCAGCGGAATGCGGCACGGCGCGGCGCGGCGGGACGGGGCGGGGCCCTAGGCGCCGCGACGCCCGCGGGCTATTTCGACTGCATAGCGCGCGCGCCGCCTCTCAATCGGACCGGCGGGCTTATTAGAGCCATTTTCTTCTCCTCCCCCCCACTCACCGCTCCGTGGGTGCTGCGGTGCGGAGTCGCACCTGTTTCGCCGGCAACGGCTGACGCGGCGTGGGAGCAAGGCGGCGGGGCGGCGGCGGCGGCCGTGAGTCAGGAGGCAAGGCGTGGGCGGGGCGGGGCGGGGCGGCGCGGGTCGGGTTTCGGGCGGGCAAGGACGTCTTGAACAATTCGCGGCGCTCCGGTGCGAAAGGTCCGTTCGATATGGAGGGAGTTAATGAAGGCGAAATTGTTTAAAATAACTATGGAAAAGGGTTCACTGGCGATGGAAAGCCCACGTCAGAAGTTATGTAGTTGCGATTTGTTAATTATACAAACGAATACGGGATTACCTTTTACGGAAGTTTATTTATTGGTATCGAGATCGTTTCTTGCCGAATCAAATGTTGGAAGTGACCACGAGAATTGTAAGTTGTGACTTCAGGCTGGCTGCCCGAATTTTTGTATGTCCAAGTTTCTCTGCTTCGCTGTGTGTTTTACCAATGATTTGAGATTAAGGTTGTATGATAGCTCTTGCATTTAGCGTCCGTAAGTCTACTATAATCGCCCAAAACTGATAACTTGTGGCATGTGCTTCCAGTTGCTATTAATTGGTTCGTAACGTGTGCTGAAAGTGCTATTAAATAAATGATGACTGGCTATTAATTTAATTGGAATAGTTTAGAATGTGCGACGTACACTCCTAATCATTAAGTGCTTACTTTTCAGTGTTCTTAATCATTCTATCGTAATACATGCATTTATCTTTTCCGTTAAAAACTACCTAGTCCCTGGAAGAAACTGGTTAAGAATTGTGCTAATCAATTTTTCATATCAAGAGAAATTGTCAGAGGTGTTGGTCATATCTGTAGGTGCTTTAAGTTCTCCCAAGTCCTTTTAAGAGACTTAAAACACGTTTTAGGTATTTCTTAAAATCTTCTGGATGAATCTGAAAATATAAAAAAATAAAATCTTAAGTTCTTCGTGATGAGAACGAGACGTGTCTAATGACACCTCATTTGTCTCAATTGGTGTATCGGAAGTAGACTCGCTGTGAGAGACGGGCGAATGGATTACATATAAGTTCTGGATTACATAAAAAATTTATGTTTTGGTTATGAAAAAGATTTTTCGTACACAAAGTTAAATGTTCAATGGTCAGCTGAAATGCTAGGAAGAACTTCATTGGCACAGGGGCCTGCGCACGCTGTGGCTCACGCGTGCGTCGTCCCCTGGAATTCACGGCGACCGCTGGGGCGAGCGTTCACCCCTTTGTGCTTCTTCTGAGTAGCGGCGCGGGCGTGGCCCCGCATGGTCGACCACGTCCGCCACCGCTACCGCCCCCACCGTCTTCATGAGCGCCCATGAACGGAGCCAGCGCCAGGCACGCAAGGTCGCGCGTCATCTCCTCGTCCGGCCTCGGCGGGCGGGCGCTTATCCATTGCCATTACGATGACGCCACGCGTGTATTTCCCCCGGGTCTGCGGCGACCGCGCTGCAGCCCCTTATGTCATTTATCCGCTCCGTCCCTGTGGGCGGCATGAATGCCAGCCATGGGGCGGCGACACGCATTCACTTGTCTTCGCCAGAATTACGCTGGCAGTTTCATTCATCATCACACTTCACTTGACCGCGACTAGCGACGGAAAAAATCGTCAGTCGCGCTCCGAGCGAGCTTCTCTCTTTCTAGAGATACACTGCTTGAAGTTGCTATCTAAAAACACACCACTTCAAGTCCTGTAAATGCGGATTATCTCATACGGAAATCGCGCTACAATCAAATTATTTATTAGTGTCCAATAGGGGCAATCATAATGTATTTCCTTCTTCTGTTGTTATTCTTTGATCTCGGTTGAAGGTTGGGATGAGCCGAACACCGGAAAAAAAAAAAAAAAAAAAAGACAACCATTGGAGTTCCTTGTTACAGTATCGTCGATCTAGTACACTCCAACGGTTCTTTTTTTTCGTGAACGGCACCCAACATTAAACAAAATACATTGATGTAAAGTCAGAGAAGTGTCCCGCTGGTGTTTCACGGAGGCTGCCGTGTGCGGACGAGCGGAAACTCGCTTCCGTCTCCGCGACGCAAAGGTTCCCTTTTCCTCCGCGTGCGTTGTTTCCTGCCGCTCTGGAGGCGATGCAACCCCCGCCCCCGCCGTGCCCGCCCCCGCCCCCGCCCGTTGCCCGTCCCCGCCCCCGGCCCCGCGCACGAGGCGCTGAAGCTCCACCGTTTTGTAGCGACCCCCCCATTCCGCTTCCGTTTCCGGAGGCGCCGCGGCCCGCGAGCGATTCCGCTCCCAGATTCCCCGCGCGAGGCCTCTCCCCCCCGGCGGATGCAGCGCGGCCCGGCCCAGCCCAGCCCGGCGGCTCCTTTTGTCCGGCTTCCTCTGCCTGCGCAGCCCTGGCCCGGCCGCAGGCCTCTTCTTCCCCTCGGCGGCCAACGGACGAGTCGAGAAGAGTCCCCGACCCCTTTTATCTAACGTTTTTACTCTCGCGTACTCTTCTGAAAGGCTGCGGCTTTGTGCCTCAAAATTTCTCCGCTGGTTCTTGTGTTCGTTGGCGTACTAACCGTATGAAAAGAAGATATTAAGTTTCAAGATGATGTATCGTGTAAATGCCAGATATTATCGCTATATCAAATTATTCTTCCAGTTCAATAAAATATTTTATCAAAAGAAGAACAAAAAATATTCTAATGTATTGCTGTTAAACGGGGAAATCAGTTACCGCCCTGGAAAACTAGTTGGATGGTGGTGGTCTCCATGTCCAATGGATTCCGAAGAACAGTATACATTCAGAGATTTCGCTGTTCAATTTTCGTGTCGCGATTAAGCTTCTCTCTGGCCAATGGGATTGAATGAATGCCGTATTGTGAGGCTGGCTATTACCGGCTGTGAACTGAGAAGTTGCATCGATTTTTGTAACACCACTACTTTTCTTCCGTCAGAGCCAGTGACACTTCCGCGTAGGAGCGTTGAACCAGCTCGACTGTGACAAGACATCGTCAGCATGTCAGCACATTGCACCGCCGTGTTATAATTATTTCCACACTCTTTGACAATCTGCTTCTGACAATTTTTTTTATCTTCCTGTCCACTTCTCTGCTGGATCTTCATCAGTCGATAAATGTGTTGTTGTCTCCGTGTTTCAAGCACTCTAGGAGTAGATTAATCAGAATATTTATTAATGTATTCATTAATGAGGGAATTGAGAGTACTAGTTTGAGTTTGCTAATTCAGTGAGGAAGTAGATGTCGGGAAACATTTAGGAAAGACGGGTAGAGAGGGTGATTTTACGTTATCTGTTTAGAGGCAATGAATAAGTAGGTGGCCCATGATTCAGGAGTGTGTCGTTTAGAAAATGGAATTGGTATCGTGCCTGATCCCGTCCGCGCGTTTCCCCGCGCTCGCTCGTGGCGGTGAGAAGGCCAACGGCAACCCCGTTGGTGGCGGGAGCCGCCTCCGGAGCGCGACCGGCGGCGCGGCGAGCACTCGAGCACCAGGGCGCAGCCCTCGAGTATGCGCCTTGTTGTGACGTCCTGGGCCCCGACGGCGCCGCTGATCGCACAGCCTGCAGGCTCCGGTCTCCCCAGCCGGCCTCTGTGTGCCCGCTGGAGTATCAATTCCCACCCGTGAAGTACTGGACGTTGACATGCAGGAAACTGACGTCCAGCAGAAACAGAATGAATCTATTCCTCATTCCTATGTGAAACTTCACAGCCATGGGTGACTGTGCAACTTGATTAGCTTGTTTTCGGCCCAGAAGCTGCAAGCTCTGAGGATGATCGCTACGCGATCGAAATGATCATTAGTGGAATTAAAATATACCTGAATTAAAAAATAACCTGACAATATCTCTATTTATTGATAAAAAAAAAAGGTATCTACTTCACCAACAATCCAATTAATTGATTAGCTTCGTTTGCGAGTTATTGCGAGAACATCTCAAATGATAAGCATGTCGAGACGAAGAAGCCGTGGCCGAACGAAGATTTTTATTACGCGTGGAATCGTGTTTAGTAGTTTAATTTATGTAGGATAGTAATAAACATTTATTTATTGGTATTGTTGTTGTTTGTGAAATCCGTTTGAGTTAGAAAATCACGGGTATGATGGTAATAAAACATTACTGAGTCGACACAAGCATGTAGAAATTGGAAGTTTTATTATTTTAGTTATTTTTTAAAATTATATTGTTATATGGCATTAATGTATAAATATCCGTAATTGTAGTAATTTGTAGTGTTCTGCCACCAGGTTGCCTCAACGTACCTGCAAAAATAATATATCTTTAATCTAATGCCGTGAACCATAAAGCCACTCTGTCCCCTTGCCTGATTGTCACGGAAGCAGGCGTATTGCGACGGGAAGGGGGCAGATAAGCGAGCCAGTAGCAAACGTGGCGTCTTCATTTACTGTCTTCATTTACCGCCCGGCCGCGCGCGTGTCGTTTGAGATGGCGATCTGCATTCGCCAGCCGATTGAGCGCGCTGGCTTGGGCTAGGAAGCCAGAGGTGGTGGCGGCGCAGGCCCGCTTGTCGGGCAGGGCGGTGGGCGGCATCTTAATTAAAAAGCGGCAGGCTCGTCTTTTTGGGCGCGGAAGCGAACGGGCCTCCTCGCCAGCAGCGGCCCGCGGCGGTCCGCAACGCGCTGCCCACACCCGCCCCGATCGCGCTGCAGCACCTTTGCTTCCTGCTGTTTTTTTGTTTGCTGGATTTAAATGATCAGGAGACCCAAGGTTGGGTCTCCATATAAAATACTCGTACTTGGCGTACAAGACAAGTGTGCCCCACGTTGTCATTGTACTATTTCAAGGACTTGTTTCTCCGATCGATCTTTCGTTACAGTATCGTTGTATTGTACTTGCTCGAATGTATGCACCTACTGTATGTAGTCTCCCGTTCAGTTATCCGTCCGATCGTTCGTGATCAACACTAGCACCTAAATCGTGCACAAGATTTCTCCCAAAAGGGCATTCCCCATTCGATATGACTGAACTCGATGCGCCGGTAATTTGTAATATGTATTAATTTTTGGAGATATTCAGACATTTTCAGTACATTTGTTTTAAAAAAATTCCTTTTTTTTCTTTCTCTCCCAAACGTAGAGCGAAATGCTCACATAAATATTGTGTAGGCTGGTAAATGAATCTTGTTTGTTTTTTCTCGAATCTTCCGCGCTTTGTTTGGTTAAGTTTTTTAACAGATGTTTGAAATATTAATAAGATACAAGGGAAAATTCTATATTATGTGACCGTAACAAATAATGAGTTAGATATTTATTAGTTCAAGGCTCTATTTACAGTACTTACTTGCGCATCACTACACACAGCTGAAATTTATATCACGAACCGCCAGTTACACTAGAGGCAGCATTGATAAACGCATTGTTGTCCACAGTTTAAGGATGTTAGTTTTCTTTTTGTTGTGAATGTAATATATTAGGAAATAGATACAATACGCTTTCATTGTAGAAGTTCCGCAAAAAGTTGCAAGAAAAAGCTGAAATAGTAATATGAAAATTTAATATAATAGCAATTAGAACTGATCGCATCCGCCACTGATACAAAAGGGTCAGTGAAATATTGGGACACTGCTACTTTTCATTTCGTGTATGTTTTAAAATACTTTAGGTGTTCATCGCCCCCGCTCGCGCTATTTCCAGATCTTCACTCGAACCCGCCTGCTCTCAGTCAGCATTTGGCCAGACCGCCTATCGTGATGAATAGTTACGCCTCGAAATTGCCGGAAGGTGATGGCAAAACAGACGCGAAAAGTTTCAGCGAAATATTTATGCGTCACTACACTATTTTGAGTACGGGTTTATTGTAAAAACGCGTAAAAGATATGTCAACAGAAATATGAAAGCGTAATATTCGGTTATTTTTGCTCGCGTTGACTGAAAGGAATTCAGGAATGTTGTGTGAATCAACCACGCTTCTTCACAGTTCGTTTTTCACCACACCCCTCCACCAGTGCTGAAACTTCGACTAGTCTTTTGTATACAGTATTGCGTGTATTAATGAATACTGTATCTTTAAAAGTATTTCTTTCATAAGAATGTGTTATGTGTCCTGCTGAGTGCGTGAAAATACTTATTCGATTTCTAACCAGTATTTATACGCAAATAGCAAATTCAACGTGCTAATTGTTCAATTTAAGTTTTCTTTCACAATTTCGCATTTAAATAGGAATATCGGAGGGGGGGTATTATAACCTCATTAGGCGTGAAATATCAAAGAAAAAAATTAAAGAAATTTTAATTCCTTTTCATGACTTCTTGGGAACGTTAAACTTCTCGTTTTCTTTATATTTCTTTCTTTCATTTTTTCCCTTCCCTTTTCTCTGCTCTTCTCCCCGTTTCTCAGCATTGCCCACACGTTTTCTTTCGCTTTCTTGCAACAGTTCATTTGGACATTTATGTTTTTTCCGTGTCGTGAGCTCGGGGCGCTGCCCAGAATGAGAATACAAAGCGAATACCTCCCTATTAAAGACCTTCCCCATGCTCCACGCCACGACACACCGCCCCGCCCCACTCCCTCGCGCCGTCCCGCGATCTGACGCGTCCCGCAAACACGTGATGGAGAACACAAAGGAGCGTCTTAACGCGTTGATTGAATGTAGCGGGCCGTAGGCAAAGCGACAGAAGGCACACAGCTGAGCATGTGTAAATGTGTTTTGAATTGCCTTTATTTTCTTAAGAAATGAGGCTTTTATATCGACATGTGGATGACAGCCTGATGTTATTTACACGCTTTGTTCATCGTTAATATGAAAGGCTTCGATACAAGGAAATTTTTTTACAAGTTGTGAAATAATTTGAATCCGACTTGTCAGCACAATGAACGAAATTTGGTGAGTTGGGGAAAGATTTTACATTGAATTTGTTTCTAGTCGTTCATGAAATATTACCCAATGGCTCATTTGCCCTGAGGTTTTAGAAAAGTAGGATTTGAGCGGGGCAAGTATGAGGAAGTAACATCTCCTGCCGGATCCGCGTCGAAGGAACGCGACCTTAAACCAGCAGCGGCGTGGATTCTCCGTGACGTGACGCGACGCGACGCGAGGCGAGGCGAGGCGAGGCGACGCAGTGGTAAAACGACCCGGTGCAGTGCCACAGGGAAGGCGAGATTCCGGGGTTGGTTTGCATGCGCGTGCGTCCGCTGCACGCCGCGCCGCCCGTGGAATGCGGCCGGAACGAGCCCGACCGGTTGGCGGCGCTGAACCGGAACGGATTTTGCGCCGTCGCCCCTCCGCACTTTTTCGCCCGCGCCGCGCCTCGGGCTAAGGGCTCGCGGAAGGGCTTCATGCGCCTATTGTTTCCTTTCTAATATATACGCCTTTGGACCGAGTAATGCTTACCTTCGTTTCTGATCATTCATTTAATAGTAAATTGTTC
This sequence comes from Gryllus bimaculatus, assembly GCA_017312745.1. Classification (NCBI taxonomy): domain Eukaryota; kingdom Metazoa; phylum Arthropoda; class Insecta; order Orthoptera; family Gryllidae; genus Gryllus; species Gryllus bimaculatus. The sequence continues at coordinate 1,227,011 of BOPP01000130.1, forward strand.
TTTGCTTGAGTTTTCTTAAGATATGAGCCCAGAGGTAGAAACTGTTAACACGCGCATCCTTGTAAACAGCCAACATAACTACATTTGTTCAAGGTTTTCAGTTATTCGTAGTTGAATTGCAGTTTACGACGCACTTAGCAGATATTTTTATTATTAGCAAATAGGGCATTTATGACCATTCTACACGTTATCCTCCGAGGCTCAGTCGTATTTATGTCGGAGAGATTAACTTATTATTGTGGGTATCAGCTTTTCGGCATATCCCTCACTATAACGACGTTGTTACGCCTTGAATTGTAAACGATGAGGTGATAAGATGATGATGAGTGGTGGAACGATCACAAATACGACCATACATGACCTACGCGCAGGAATCAAACCTGCAGACGACGGCTGCCGCAACTTTGTGCCACGGAGGCCGGCGAGTAATTACTTTTCTTATGATCTATGTGAATTGTAAACCTTTTTTATATCAAATTTCTGATGAAATAAAAATTCCGCTTCAATTTTGGATAGGATTCGATGTTTTTCTCATTAATTTCATTTTATTTCCTCGTTCATAAAGATAAGAACACTTTTTGCCATTGAAACGCTGCGGTATCTACGGTCCATTCACCCGCATCCAAACAACTATAAGAATTCCGTGACATCTGAAGAGTGTAAATAGAAATCGGAGCTTACTAAAAGGCACCCCTCCGCAAATAGCAGTCAGAAGCAACCCACGCAAGAAATAACTAGGAGCGGCGAGCGATTTCAGCACACAAAGCGTTGGAGGCCTGCCACCACAACAACTCGCGAAGGATTAGAGGCTGGACCTTGCGAACAAACGGGTGCTTCCCCCCGCTGACCTCCCGCGCCCCCGCACCGCGGCGCCCCTGCCCTAGGCCGCGAACTGCCGCGCGGTTCCGTACTCGGTGTCCAACTTTAGAGGATGCAGTCCCTAAAGCTATGTGCCCTTGCAAGCTCCACGTTCAGAAATAGTCTCTTCGATACGTGCAAGCGTACTCGACCCAATACCCTGCGAAGTTTATGAAGTTTCTTTGTATAGTGGATTACACGTCTGTCTTTGTTAAAATAAATAGATCAAATAAATATATTCGTATAAAATTTTCTGTGAATTGAGGTGAATTGTGTAAAAACTGGATTGACATTATAGAGCTCTTGAATGATCACTTTGTAACCTTGGCGGAATTTTGCTACTATTAGATTCGAGGTACGTCGGGATTTGTTTACAATGTTGCAATAAATTTTATAGTGGAGCAGCCACTTTGGGAATCGAAGCTGTGCTCTTTATCATCAATAAAGTGCAAGTCCACTAGCCGATGAAATATCCAAGGTAAACAAAGATGATATTGATACAGTTCCTTTCGGCCCCGCGTTTCTTAACGGCAGCTTATTTTTAACAGTGGTTGAGGCCCATATCATAAACCGTGAATTTAAAGGGATGTTGAATGGTTGGCGAGAGAGTTTCGCAAGCAATGCCTCGTTTGTCAAACGTAAGTACGAGACCCTGACCGTGCCCAGAAACGGCGGCGCGGTGGCGGCGGCGGCGTGGGCGGGGGTGGCGCCAGGGCGCGTGGCCGCCGCCGCCCCGCCGACGCGCGCCGCCGACCGCCGCCGCTGTGCGCGCCCACGGAAACGCCGCGTCGAGTCGCCGCGCGGCGCGTCGCGACGGTATAATTAGGACACAACGGAAGGAAATGCACAACAAGGAAGGCGACGGAAGAAGAACGTTGACACAAATATCCGGGTGACCAGTTTTTTAAAGCGGGCCGCCCACTGGCGTGCTTACTTTTTTTTTTTTCGGGAGTCCTTGTGCTTCTTTTCTCCTCTCGGTCCTCTCTGGCCTCCTTTCCCCTTCATCCGCCGCTTCGGGCCCGCTCCTTTTTTATTCGGAAATCATCGCGCGCCCCGCCTCCGGCGTTCTTCCTGCCGGCGCACCGCCCCGCCCGCGCCGCCCACCCGCCGCCGGCGCATCATTAGCGAAAAACGCGCGGGCGCTCCGTCATTACACGATCTGTTGCCGCGGACACTGGGCGCCGCGACCCCACGCTCCTCACCTCGTCACCGTCACCCCCACCCCACCCCACCCCTGCGCACTTCCTAGCATCCCAGCAACTGCCACCCCACCCCACCACGCGCCACCGACCCCCCCCCACCGCACCCCAACCCCACCACTGCCACCCACCGACGTGACGGCTCAATTACGGCTGCTCTGTATTGTCCTTTGGTTCACGGGCGCCGCGACGGCCGAGGAGTGCGGGAGCGCGTTGACGTGGGAGGCACACGGCGGAGGAGCTGCGCGCAGGCACAGCATTAAGAGAGTGAACTGGTTTGGGGTGAAGGCGACTCGTGGTGCAGAAGATAGACCGCACCTGAGACCCAATACACTCGATATCAAACCCCATGACCATCCATGTGGGACTCGGGTTCACAAAGCAGGATCACGTTTTGTGTGTTTGTTTGTGTGTGTGTGTGTGTGTGTGTGTGTGTGTGTTTCAGTTTTGGAAAACGGTACTAAACTATCACTTTTAATTAACACTACCATCCACATTCACTGGTATGTAAAAACGGGAGGTAGTGTGATCGTTTTGAAAAATTTGGGGTTGAAATGCGTTGCATGGAAGAGCATTTAGTGTACTCCGAACACTAATGTTCCTGGGTGTGGAACATGCTGCGGATGGAGAATGGTCAGTGTTTTTCCATGCGTCGCTCAGGATGTTACGTGTACTAGAGGAAAACCTCCGTTATCTCATCCGCTTTCCTGTTCCTATGCTTGCCAGCCGTTACTGATAGGTTTGTAAGTTACCACAGTGAACGTGATAGCTGAACCATTTCACAGTTGGACCATACAATTGTTTCTGTATTATTTTCCCTTCTTCCTGTCTTGATGCTATGAGAGCGCAACGACTAACATCACAAAAGTTCATTGCTTCTAAAATAGCATTAAGGTAATACATGACTAATGAATCATTAATACTCATTTTGTGTAACTAATTTGTTTCATTAGGGTAGACAAAAGTTTTCATTGTATCGCACCATTTAAAATTCAGCGCGTGCGTGGGATGTCACCTCACACAAAGAACATTTCCTTCAAATAGCGTGTTCACTTTGTGTGTCATCAATGGTGGTATTTAGTCCGGTCGTTGTGACTTCCAAATGGAGGTCCATAAAGTGACGACCTGGCCAACCGGCCGAAGCCTTCCCGAGCGCGCCTGAACAATGGAGTCTGCTCTTCGCGGCGGAGACGCCGTTTCGCTTGCGAACTGGAGCGCTGCGCGACGAGGGGGAGGGGGCGGGGGCGGCGGCGGCGGCTGAGCGGGACGGCTCGGGTTGCGCGCGGCGCCGCAAATCACGCGCGGCTTACTGGTGGCGCCGAGGCAGGAATGTTAACGCGGCGGAGACGAGCGGATAATTAAGGCGCGCTTAATGGAAGACATCGCCGTTCCGTCACGCCGCGCGCACGGCGCTGGTTCTTCTCGGGCCCTCCCGTGCCTGTGTCTCTGTTGGGCCCGGGCCGCCTCTGTCCCCTGTCGATTTTCTCGGAGACGTGCGTCGTGGCGTTGTCATTTTTGCGTGGCCTTGTGCTTCGCCCGCAACTTCGGCGCTCTTGTTTCACCCTGTCACGCTCACTGGCCGTTTCCCATTCTTTATCTGCTCCCTCTCCTCCTACCTTCGGCTTCCTTTGCTCGTCTCGAGGAGTGTTTCTCCTTCCACCGGATTTGCATCACCTTTATTTTAGATTGTTGAAATGTCTTGAAAAGTGTTTGATTTACGGTTCATTCATCCCACACGTTTTGGGTAATTCTGTACGTACCAAATGATTGATGACAGAAACATCCGTTCTTGTCGTCAGATTTGGTCTCTGGTAGAATTTATGGCAGTTTTCCTATTGTAGGTCCGCGAAGTCAATGTTCGTCGCACCTACAGTCTCCAGCATCCGAAATGTATGTGTCTGCCGACCGGGATTCCCCTCCTCCACTTTCCGCGCCGACGGAGCGCTTTATCACTCCGTTCCGTTTTCGGACAGACCTCCTGCCACGTGACCTCGGCTTAGCACGCCGCTCTGCCCCCTCCATGCAGCCTCCGACGTCGCCTGTGGTACCCCAACGGGAGCCTTACCGGGTGGAGTTGCAGTGAAAGTAGCTTATGCGAGCGGGCGGGCGCAATTAATGAAGTCGAACGTCCGCCGCGGGCGCCGCAAGGAATTGCGCTCCGCTGACTGCGCGCTCCTTCGATAGCGCCCACACTCCACACCCCACTCCCCACTCCGCTCCCCTCCTCTCTCGCCCCTCGCCTCTCTACTCCTGGCTCGCTCCTCCTCGCCATGCCCCGCTCTACTCTTGCCCACGCTCCCGACTCGACTCGTTTGCTCCTCTCCCCACCCCCACTCCCCCGACCGTCAAGGAAAAGCATCGGTGTGACATTTTTCAAGTAGCGGTGGGAGTGGCAGCGGCGGTGGTGTAGCGCTTACATGACTTGGTCTTGGTTACTCCAACAGATTGCTTAACCATCACGGTGTATGACAGGAACCAGAGGAGGTTAACTTACAAATTGAAAAGTGCACAAATCGCTAAAGCCTGTACGCTGCTCCCCAGAGGGGAGAGTCCTTTGATGCTTTGCTTTCAATGCAGATTCATGCACTGGAATTCAGTGACCAGCTTTAGTTTACATGCTAAAGTTTCGTTTCATGATTAAACACATTTGTGACGTGGTGATAGGATGAATGCATAATAGGTTTAAGTTAGTAATGACATTCCAAGGAGTGCAAGCTAAGCATTTTGTCATTATATCTTAGTTTTCACTTATTTGGCAAACAAATATATTTTATGTATATTGCTCTGTATTTACTTTTATATGCAAGGCTGTAGTAATTAAATATCCACATCCCTGTGCATGGAATCTCTAAAAGAATTCCTTCTACACATATTAATTCCTTGTAATCATAAGCGAAGGAGAGCGCTTGATACCTGCAGTCCTGTTGGCTCTGGTTTTTGTTGTATTAATTTAAGTGTAATGGGGTCACCAACGGCACGTGTAGATGACGCGGAGAAGGTTTCGTGTCCACGAGACGAAGAGGAAGAGTATAATTAAGTCGTCACAAATTCTTTGAGCAGCAGATGCAAGTGTTCGCATTAGTTTTGTGGACGCGTGGAATAATCCGCGGCGGAGCCGTCGGATCGGCATGCGTCGGTCGCAGAGATACAGCCCCGTAACGAGGTGTTTGCGTGTTCCTCGCGCCACGGAGAGGCGCCAATCTGGAGCGCGAGGGGCGGGGAGGCCGGATGGACGGGCGGTGAAGAATGCGTCGTCGCATATTTCCCCGTCGGCTTATACAAACAGCGGCCTCCGCCCCAACTTCGCTCCGTTCATAAACAAGGGACGTAAATATCTGGACGCCGGCGCCACCGATTAATAACGCTCGCCGCTCCCACCACGCCTCGCCCCACCCCCAACCCCCCTCGCATCCTCACCCACTCCCACACCCCGCCTGCTACATCCGACCCGCCTTCCCCGCCTCCCACGCAGCGGGCCCGCCTTCCAATACTCATTTACTTTGTGATCCGCACCAACCATGCTGCTTTAAGAGATTCATACACCTGCCGCCTCAATTCGCCCCCACCCCCTTCGCCTCCCAGACCCCGCCCTGTCCCTCGCGCCCCTAATGCCTCTCTTTCCGCCGGACGCGTCGCTCTCTCCACCACCCTCACCACCCCGCCCTCCGCCAGCGACGGGAGTCTCGCAACCCTCGGCGGGGCGCGAGCGGTGAGTTGGCGAGGTGGCTCTGGAGAGAGGCGTCGAGTGACGCAGAGGGAAGGGAAGAGAAGGGACGGGCGTGTGACTGCGCCGGAAGCGCTCCTCGTTAATGCGAAGCGTCGCCCGCTGAACGGTGGCGTCGCCGAAGATAATTAGAGCGTTCCCAGAATTCCAGCCCCGCCCCGGCGCTCTGCGTCTTTCCTCACGGCGCGGCGCCCCTAACTACTTCCCTGAGACACATCTCGATGAAGCATATGCTAAAAGCGTTCACCGCATTCCGCGCACACAGAATTCATTTAGAACATGCATACGGAAGAGTTAAGAAATTAATATTTAGATGGAGAAAAAAATACGTAGGGATTGTAAATTTGCTTATTTTGATGGTTTGTTAAATGTTTGGGGACTTTTAGCCGTTTCGTGCCGTACACGCACGTGTCGCTCGTCGACTGGACCTCCCCGCCCCCAGCGGACGCTTTGTGGCGCGCGGTGCCGGCCGGCGCTGTGAATTAGGGCGACATTCCTCATCGCAGGCGGTGGAAAAAGGCCGCCTCGGCGGCTCTAGGTGAGGCCGTACGTCAACCCCTGGCGCGCGCCCAGCCTCCTGTCAGCTCCGCCGGCAGCGCGGCACGCCGCGCTCGCGCCCCGAAAGAAAAGATTGGAAACGAGAAGGAGAGAAGAAGAAAAAAAAGCGAGAAAGGGAGAGGGCGTGCTCTTCGGAACTCCGGGCCGCGCTCCTTCCCCCTTCGCCATTCCTTCGCGGAGAATTTTTCATGCGTGTTTACTTTTCCTGACGGGGCGGCCAACATAAAGATTTGTCCGATGACAGTCCTGATTTACGGCCGGATTGGTTAATGCAGGCGCCGCGACGGCGCGGCAGCGGCGCTGGCATGGGG